>JAXAVZ010000179.1:0-265010 GCA_034621355.1 Mycalesis mineus | reverse complement strand
CCTATACTTATATTAAAATGTGCAACCAATCACCATTACAATAAATCTAAACCATTAACTACGTGTACTTAATCGAACCTGCCTCCGAGCATTGCTAATGCCGGAAGCAGTCATTCACGAGACGCGTTCCCGTAAGCGTACATTCAATATATATACTGTGCGTCCGCCGCCCGCGTCTACATTCTCTTGCTGGCATCCGCCCCACGCGGACGTCTGCCCGAGTACGCCGATCGATCGCCGTCCCGGTCTGCCACCAGCGGCTTGTCCGCGGGTCCCGGTAATCGTCGGACACATGACAGAGCGCCTCGTCCCTTCTCATCCCCGATCTCAGTGCCAGTGTCTGTGACGGAAGTGTTCTGCGTTGTGATAGTGATAGTGTAGTTCCAGGGTCCGTTAGCGTGAGTAATACACACACAGTGTAGATTAAGTACACCCTCGTCACCTAAAGGCGAGGACTCATTAGGGTCTCACCTTAGGCACACACCTCCCTGCCTCGGCGGGGGCGGCACCCCCCCCCCTTCCGCAGTTTTGGGATCCATCATGGACTCCAACTTATTTCTAGAATGGCTGGAACGCAAATTCCCGGGCCTCAAAGCCGAGTTTTTAGCCGAACAGGGCTCCAACTCCAGGGCCAAAACTCCAGCGCCCCACAGGCGCCACCGTCCCGCGACGGGCTCTCAGCCCAACCCCCGACCACTGTGCGTCCTCAAGGACCGCAGCCCCTAACCCCGGCCTTCCGCCAAACCCCCGACCGCTGCGCATCCTCCTCAAGGACCGCAGCCCCAACCCTGGGCCCTCAGCCCAGCCCCCGACCTCTGCGCGCTCCCGCCGACAGGACCGCAGCCCCGACCCTCCGCATCGCAGGGCGACTCGGTCCACAGGCCTTCACGCGCACAAGCCCTGCCAATTACTCCCCCGCTTCACCCGCTTTGCCGGAAGACAGGGGCGACGGCTTCACCGTCGTCCAAACTAAGAAGCGTAACCTTCGAGCCCCCAAGGCTCAAACCCAAGCGGCCCGCAAGGTGACCGTCACCGACGCACCACGCACCGCCGACGCCCTTTCATCCGAATCAGATTCGGAAATGGAGGACTCCCTTATGGAGGAGCCTCCTAAGGAAAAAGTCCCTCCCTTATTCATAAGGGATAAGGACGCGTGGATGAGGCTAGTGCCCTTGCTAGCCTCCCACAACCTCGAAGTCCCGACGGCCCGCTTAACCGCCATAGGCATCAGGGTTCAATGCCCTACTAGCGACGTACACCGCCGCATCACCACCCTACTGAGGTCCAACTCAGTAGGATACCACATGTACGCCTTCCAAGAGGAACGTCTCCTCCGCGTAGTCGTACGCGGACTTCCGAAGGAGCTCACTACTGAGCAAATTAAGTCTGACCTAGTCAGACAAAACATCCCCGTGCATGAGGTACACCGCATGCACAACACCCGGACGAAGGCCCCATGGACGAAGTGCTAGTAATCGCCGAGCTCTCGAAAGAGGGCAAAAAGATCTACGATCTTCAGGGAATACGCCACCTTACGGGGCGGAATTGAGGCCCCATACAATAGAGGCCGTGTTGGACAGTGTCACCGCTGCCAACTATACGGCCATTCGCAGAAAAACTGCTTCGCCCGTCCCAGGTGCGTAAAGCGCCTAGGCGACCACGGACCCATTGTCCCCGCAAGAAGCCAATAGCCGCTGTGCCCCCAAGCTGCGCGCTGTGCGGGCTTCAGAGCCATCCCGCGAATTATCGCGGATGCTCCAAGGCCCCACAGCCCGGCAAGCGAGGGGGAAAAGCGGCGGGTCGGAAGCCTACCGCCCCCAAGAAGCCCGCCGAAAAGTTGTCCCGCGCCGGTACCTAGTACCAACGCATGGGGCAAACCCCTTTACGGTGCGGCACCCGCCACTCCGGCACCACCGCGGGCCGCCCCCGCCGCAAAGGCCCCTCAGGCCCAACAAACTCCCTCACAAGGATACTCCGACTACATGGAGTCCTTTGATTATAGGGAATACGATATCTACATTGAAAAATGTAAGATTGACCCAATTAGGGCCTACAAAGAGCACAGAGCCCTCTGCATCGCCGCTCAGAAATTCAGAGACTACCTAAATGGCGTCTAAGGGGAGGTTGAAACCACACTCATTGACTTTACACTTTAATGCAAACGGCCCTACCAACCAAATACTCGAGGTGCGCGAATTTGTGCGCGCACACAAAGTAGATATCCTCCTAGTGCAAGAGACCTTCTTAAAACCTAGTAGACGCGATCCCAAAATAGGGAACTACATAATGATAAGAAACGACAGGACCGCCGCCCGTTTAGGCGGAACTGCAATATACTATAGAAGGGCTCTTCACTGTACCCCTCTTGATCCTCCCAATCTACCCAATATGGAAGCATCCGTATGTCAGGCGAGTATGACCGGCCATCAGTCGATCATACTAGCATCAGTCTATCTCTCCCCGTTCAAAGATCTACTCGAGAGCGACCTTAAGTCACTCGATCCCAGGAGACTCCGTAATTCTGGCCGGAGATTTTAATTATCACACTAGCTGAAATAGCTCAAGAAATAACGCCAAAGGACTCGAACTACACAGACTGACAGACCGCGAGGATCTCAATTTTTATCCACGCCCCCGAACGACCCGAATTCCGACCAGCGACAGACTACGACCCGACACTCGGAGTGTACTCGACATAGCACTCTTCAAGAACATCGCACTTCAAGCGAGTCCTTCGGAAGTGCTATCCGAGCTAGACTCAGACCATCGCCCAGTCCTATTCCAGCTAGGACCTCCCCCTCCCTCCGCGGCCCCCCCCTACCAAATCTATCATTGATTATGGGATGCTCTCAGAGCGTCTCAAGTCACTTGATTCAAATTTTCTATCCCAAATTCCTGACGAGATAGGGACCGTAGAAGAAGCACTCGCAGCTTCACAGAATCTCAGTAATCATTTACGCGGTGCAATCACTGAATGCACAAAAGAGGTTCCTGCCCTCAGCAAGAACACTCTACCTCCCGAATTGCGTGTTTTAAAAGCACAAAGAGACGCCCAACACAGACTCCGTGACTCAGTACCGACTAGACAAAATCGGAGCCTACTCTGGACCCTCCAGAGACGTTTTAAGCGCCGCTTAAGACAACTCCGTGACGGACAATGGGACGACAAGCTGAGACAGATCGAGCCATCGCACCTAGCGCATTTCCAATTGGCTCGTTCTCTCAAAGCCGACTCCGTCTCAGCCACTCCACCCTTAATTCGCCCCGACCTCCCGCCCGCGTTCGAGGATATCGATAAGGCCGAGTGCTTAGCAGACAGTCTGGAAGCACAATGCTCTCCAAGCACCACTTCCGTAGATCCAACTCATGTACACAAAGTTCACTCTGAACTTGCTTCCATCCTCTCGCTCCCTCCCGACGGAGCCGAGATCCCCCCACGACCTACGACGAAGTCTCGAGGATCATCAAAGGGTTAAAAATAAGAAGGCCCCAGGCCCAGACCAAATTAGTAATAAAGCTCTAAAGCTTCTCCCCGTCCAACTAATAAATCTATTAGTTATCATATTTAACATGTTTCTAGCCCACTGCTCCTTCCCTCCAGAGTGGAAGGAAGCAACCGTCATAGGCATCCCAAAGCCGGGCAAGCCCCGCAACCTTCCAACAAGCTATCGCCCCATCAGTCTTCTCAACACCCTCGCCAAGGTGTACGAGATTCTCATCCAAAACAGACTCAAGGCTGTAGTCTCCGAGAAGAAACTTCTCAATGACCCACAATTCGGCTTCCGAGCCAAACACTCCTGTGTCCAACAAGCTCACCGCTTAACGGAACACATTCTAGCTGGCTTCACCAGATTTAGAAATCCAATTCCCACTGGGGCCCTCTTCTTCGACGTAGCCAAAGCGTTTGACAGGGTCTGGCACGAAGGGTTGCTATTCAAGCTCCACCTCTTTGCCGTACCAAACAAACTGATCCGTTTACTACACAGCTATCTCACAGGCCGTACCTTCAGGTACCGCCTTGATGGCACTCTCTCCTCCCGCAGGCCTATCCGAGCGGGAGTCCCTCAAGGCTCAGTCCTAGCACCGCTCCTCTACGCACTCTACACAAGTGACATTCCTGTCGATATTCCCCCTGACGTCCACGTTGCACAGTTCGCGGATGACACCGCACTGTTCTCCACACATAGAAGCTATCGAGTAGTAATACCGAGGCTTCAAAAAGCGGTCAAGCTCCTAGGACAATGGTTCCGTCTCTGGCGCATCGAGGTGAACCCCGAGAAAAGTGCTGCCGTACTATTCACGGGCAAACCTAAGTGCAGAAACAGAATCTATCAAGAGGTTTCTCTCTATGAAAAACCCATTCCCTGGCAATCCGAGACCAAATATCTCGGAGTAACCTTTGATTCCCGCATGAGCTTCTCGTCACACATCCGGAAGGTCACAAAAAGAGCCAGATGGGTGTTAGGTCGTTTCTACCCACTCCTTTGCTCTTCAAGCAAACTGTCACTTAGACTAAAAGTCACCCTTTACAAGGTGTGCATCCGCCCTATCTTGACCTACGCTAGCGTAGTGTTCGCCCACCGTCCCAAGAGCGCAATTCAGCGCCTACAATCTGTACAAAATAAGTTTATGCGCCTTGCCACAGGCTCCCCGTGGTTCGTTCGCAATAACGACCTCCACCGAGACCTGGATCTACCAACCATTACACAACACATGAAACAGCTATCGAAAAATTACTTTTCGAAAGCTACCACACACCCAAATCCACTTGTGGTTCAAACGTGCTCTTACACCCCCGAAATAGACGCCGACTGCACACGCAGACGCCCTAAAAACGACCTTTACGACCCAGACGACGACACGACTACGGTCAATGCCTCCCAATACACATACACACAAACACAGCGTCTTTGCCGGCGAAGACGAGGTCCCCGATTCTTAACGTCACCCGGACGTGGAACTCACCCACGTCCATTAAGGGGACGCTTTGGCCTGATTTAACAGTCACGCCAAAACCACATGCCCATTCCAAACGTCCCTCTAAGCCGAGGCCCGAGTCTCACAGAAGACGCCCTTAGAGAGTCGTTACGCCCTCTTACTTTTTCTTCGCCTTCGGGCACTCTCCGGCGATGCTTCTGCGCTCGCCCAACCCCCCCGGTGACGCCGCTGTGGTCCCGTATGGAGCCTACGGCACTTACTCAATCAGAAAAAAAAAAGCCCGCGTCTAGTCGCCCGCCGTTCGCCGAGGAAGACAGACGCGCCGTCCGCTCACGTCCGTCGCACGCGTGACCCACGTCGACACTGAGCGTTCGCCTTTCAGACTTCTGCAGGTGCTTGGAGAATCTACGGCCGACGTCTGTGGAACACCAAGGGGGCCGTCTGTGCGTGTGTGTAGTGCTATTGTAACCATCAGTGCCAAAACTATATATATAGTGAAAATGCTTCTGTGACTGTAATGCTCTGTAACAATGTAACCGTCAGGTGCCATGATTATATAGTAGTAACTTGCTAGGTATCCATCAAAGCTGTCACGTAGGCATAATTGTGTGGGTAGACAGGTAAGTATCAAAAATAAATTTCCTTCTTGTGTTTTCTTTATGTCTGATCCCGTCCTGCATTCCTTTGTCCTTTTTCGTCACGACGGGCAGGCGAAACGGCGCGTAACGTCGCGGAACGTGTGTGAAGCCATTTAGTCGTAAGTATTTAGGTAGGTAGGTAGGTATTGGTAAGTATACACCTACAACGGCAACCGCGAGGATGGCGGTCGCGAGGAAGCAACGCGGCGGCCGCGCGGCCACCACCTGTTAAATTGATTCCAGGCAACTTAAATGTTGTTGCGTAGATAATATAATTTACATTTGCCAATTACGTATGCGTGAACGCGGAGACCAAGCGATTGCCGCGCGGCTGCCGCAAGAAAATTTTCGCGTCGTCTAAATGCAACCTGACGCGCGCAGCGTACAAGCGCCTCGCCGTGGAGGTTACGTCGCGGCCGGTCGCTGGTTCGATTCCCGTCCTAGTGCGCAGGCGCCGGCGATGCCGTGTTCGAGTTGTGAGATGTTTTGTGATGCACGCAATGCTTTGCAGCTGGTGGTAAGTGCTACGTTTGTGGTCGTAACCATTTCGCGCGGTTGTGCTTAAATAAATCGTTTTCAGTCACTTTGAGAGTAAACGGCAATATTTCAAATACATTTTTTTAATATGACAATGTTCTCATGTCAAAAAAAGATAAATAAATATTTCCTTTTGATGTTAAATATCGTGACTTTATAATATAAAGTTTACAAAATACATATTAACGTAGAGTATGAGCGCCATCTAGCGATAAGAATGTATTAGGTAGTCATTCTTGGCGCTCACATACTGGCAGCGCCATCTCTGATAATGAGTACTCAAACTTACCAAATTATGGAGTGAGTTAGTTGCACATATATCTCTGTAAATAGTGTATTATCTATGCCCTATTTTATCCGTAGTTATGACATAAAAATATTTTTGACAACTAGTTTAGGTCGTGTACAAAACACGACATAAACCGATTTACGGCCGAGTGACGCAGTGGGTAATGACCCTGCTTCTGCGTCCTAGGCCGTGGGTTCGATTCCCACATTTAGAAAATGTTTGTGTGATGAGCATGGATGTTTTCTAGTGTCTGGGTGTTTATCTATATATTATAAGTATTTAAGGGGTGTAAGGGGGATGATAGTTCCAGTCGGCCTCCCCAAATGTCAACCTCACCTGCTCGCGGTGCACCCTGCAGATGGACCGACGAGGCTCTGGCGACCGATGAATGGCGGTATAACCATTCCAAATAGGCTGGACTACAAAATGAGGCCAGTGTCAGGCAGCAGTGACACTGGTTCGAATAGTCCAGCTCTGCGGTGACCAACCCGCCTGCCCAGCGTGGTCACTATAGGGCATTTCTTTTTATGGGAGACGGACCAACAAAACAGCCCCTAGTCCCCGGCAGCCCCGCTATTCCTGGCTCTGGCAGCGGTCATGGTAACGGCGGGGCAAGGGGTGTCAAGAATCTCCGGCAGAGATTCCGCTGCCAACCCCGACGACTGGACCTGGCAACATTCAACGCACGCACTTTGAGGACTGACGAAAAGGTGATCGAACTGGAAGAAGTATTAAGTAAGTTGCGCTGGAGCATTATAGGATTGTCTGAAGTCCGAAGAGAGGGCGAGGACTCGATAATCCTGAATTCCGGCAATTTACTATACTACCGGGAGGGCGAACATCTGTCCCAAGGTGGTGTTGGGTTTATCGTTCACAAGTCCCTCGTTAACAATGTTGTACGAGTCGAGAGTGTGTCGAGCAGGGTAGCGTTCCTTGTCCTCCGAATTACCAAACGGTATTCGTTGAAGGTTATACAGGTTTACGCACCGACCTCGGCACAACCCGACGAGGAGGTAGAGGTATTGTATGAGGATATTTCAAGAGCCCTGCATGCTTCGAACTCCTACTACAATGTTGTTATGGGGGATTTCAATGCAAAGCTGGGCGAGAGGAGTGGTTCAGAGTTGAGAGTGGGGCAATTTGGCTATGGGCAACGGAACCACAGGGGCCAAATGTTGGCTGACTTCATGGAGAAGGAGGGCCTCTTTATGATGAACTCCTTCTTCAAGAAGCCACCACATAGGAAATGGACCTGGTTGAGCCCCGATGGTTCCACGAGAAATGAGATTGACTTCATCTTGTCGACCAGACGGCATATATTCAACGATGTCTCTGTGATCAATAGGGTCAAAACCGGCAGTGATCACCGACTGGTAAGAGGCACGTTGAATATCAATGTACAGCTTGAACGGTACCGACTGGTGAAGTCAACGCTCCGACCTACTCGTGCCCACATCCAAAACCCCGAAAGCTTTCAACTGGAACTCCAGAACCGTTTCGATTGCCTAGCATATTGTGTTGATGTGGACGATCTGAACAACAGGCTAGTGGAAACTGTCCATTCGGTTGGGTCTAAGTTTTATAAGACCCACCGCCCAAAAACCAACAAGAAATTCTCTGACCAAACACTCAAGCTCATGGAGGAAAGACAAGGAATGCGATTACAGTCTTCAGGGGACGCTCTGAACTACCGACGTATCAATAGACAGATCTCTAAGTCGCAGAAATGTGACTTACGCCGCTACAACACCGAGCGTATCATAGATACAATAAAACACAACCGTGGCTCGAAAGTGTTCGCGAAAGATCTGTCTATTGGACGCAGTCAGTTGACGCGTCTGAAGACCGATGACGGTAATCTCATTTCTTCCAAGCCCGAGATCTTGGGTGAGGTCGAGAAGTTCTATGGACAGTTATACACGTCAACTCAAAAGCCTGTTGACAATTTGGCTGAAGACCCCAGAGCCAAATTGACCCGACACTATACCGAAGATATCCCGGACGTCAGCCTAGACGAGATTAGTATGGCTCTCGAACACCTAAAGAACAACAAGGCGCCAGGTGATGACGGAATCACAGCAGAACTCCTGAAAGCGGGTGGTAAACCGATACTTGAAGTCCTTCAGCGATTGTTCAATTCCGTCATTCACGAGGGCAAGACGCCTCAGGCGTGGCACAGGAGCGTGGTTGTTCTGTTCTTCAAAAAGGGTGACAATACCTTGCTGAAGAATTACAGACCAATCTCGCTGCTGAGTCATGTCTACAAGTTGTTCTCCAGAGTCATCACGAATCGTCTCGCTCGTAGGTTTGATGACTTCCAGCCTCCCGAACAAGCCGGTTTCCGACAAGGCTTTAGTACCATAGACCACATCCATACGCTGCGGCAGGTTATACAAAAGACCGAAGAGTATAACCGGCCACTTTGCTTGGCGTTTGTGGACTATGAGAAAGCCTTTGATTCGGTGGAAACCTGGGCTGTGTTAAGGTCATTGCAGAGGTGCCGAATCGACTACCGGTACATCCAAGCGTTGCAGTGCCTGTACGAAAACGCCACCATGTCAGTCCGTATACAGGATGAGACTACGAGGCCAATCCAATTGCGGCGAGGAGTGCGACAGGGAGATGTTATCTCCCCGAAGCTATTTACCGCCGCATTGGAAGACGTCTTTAAGCTCTTGGACTGGAACGGACTTGGGATCAACATCAATGGCGAGTACCTCACTCAACTGCGGTTTGCCGACGATGTAGTGATAATGGCAGAATCTCTAGATGACCTTAATAATATGCTCAATGACCTCAGCAGAGTTTCTCAACAGGTGGGCCTTAAAATGAACATGAGCAAGACAAAGATCATGTGTAATGCTCATGTTACGCTCCACCCAGTTATTGTTGAAAATTCTGCACTCGAAATTGTAGACGAGTATATATACCTAGGGCATATGGTCCAGTTAGGTAGGTCCAATTTCGAGAAAGAGGTGAACCGCCGAATCCAACTCGGTTGGGCAGCGTTCGGGAAACTGCGTGACATCTTTTCGTCCAAAATTCCTCAGTGCCTGAAGACGAAGGTCTTCGAACAGTGCGTGTTGCCAGTGATGACATACGGATCCGAGACTTGGTCGCTAACTGCGGGCTTCATAAGAAGGCTCAGAGTCACTCAGCGGGCGATGGAAAGAGCAATGCTCGGAGTATCTCTGCGTGATCGAATCAGAAATGAGGAGATCCGCAGAAGAACCAAAATAACCGACATAGCTCAGCGAGTCGCAGAACTGAAGTGGCAATGGGCGGGGCACGTGGTTCGAACAGCTGATGGACGTTGGGGGCCGAAGGTGCTAGAATGGCGACCCCGCACCGGAAAGCGCAGAGTTGGTCGACCCCCCACCAGGTGGACTGATGACATCAAACGGGTCGCAGGGAGCCGCTGGGCTCATGCGGCTCAGGATCGTTGTGTTTGGAAGTCCCTAAAAAAGGCCTATGTCCAGCAGTGGACGTCCATTGGCTGATAATGATGATGATGATGATGATGATAAGTATTTATATGTATAATATATTTAAAAATATTCATCAGTTATCATAGCACCCATAACACAAGCTACTTACGAGTACGCTTACTTTGGGGCTATATAGCGATGTGTGTAATTGTCTTATATTTATTTATTTATTTATGATTTCCTTATTTTGATTAACAATTTACATTGGTTTATATTTTAAAATGTATTTTCATTTCACGTTCCATATCAACGATTGCCGCGCGGCTGCCGCAAGAAAATTTTCGCGTCGTCTAAATGCAACCTGACGCGCGCAGCGTACAAGCGCCTTGCCGTGGAGGTTACGTCGCGGCCGGTCGCTGGTTCGATTCCCGTCCTAGTGCGCAGGCGCCGGCGATGCCGTGTTCGAGTTGTGAGATGTTTTGTGATGCACGCAATGCTTTGCAGCTGGTGGTAAGTGCTACGTTTGTGGTCGTAACCATTTCGCGCGGTTGTGCTTAAATAAATCTAAAAAGGTGTACGATGTGTGCGCAGATTCTGCTCAAAATGTTGTTCAAGATTCTGATAGTGACGGTGAAGAGTCGTTTTTCGTATCAACTATTGCGAAGAAGTCGCAAAGTACGTATGCAGAGGACTGGTATGAAACGTTAAGTGGTGAGTGTGGTGTCGAAGAATTTAAACTCGATACGGGGGCTGACATGAACGTCATATCTTTAGAAAGGTTTTTGCTACTCGGATACGATGTTAGTTTAAAAAATGTTAAGAGTAAAATTAAACTTCAATCGTACAGTGGGGATATAATTCCTATAAAAGGAATATGTGATTTAAAATGGTCATATAAAAATAAATGTTATATGTTGCGATTGCAAATATTAGCTGTCAAAGTGTATTAGGAAGGCAAGCGTGTATAGAATTAGGTTTAGTTAAGCGTGTGCACGATATTAATATATCTCATTACTAGCTGATCCGCCAAACGTTGTTTTGCCACGTTGAAATTGACATAGGATGTTTAATTAATAATTTTTTGGAATCTACTGAGAGTACTGAAGAGGAAAATATTACTGGCATAGAGGCAAAACATTATGTAACAGGCTACGTAGTAAAAAAAAATAAATAAGTAAAAAATGTAAAAAATGCCACAATTGCCGAATGTACTTACTCAGCACAATGCCTCTAAAAAATAATACTAAGGTACATACTAGCACGTGAGAGGAAAAAAATATTAAAATATCCATCAGAGGCATTGTGCGAATTTTATAGATGATATGTGCAAAATTATTCAAAGTTATTTGAATAATCACCCAGAACAACATCAACTTAAGGCTAAAATTAAAGAAGTTTCAAAAATAGATCTTAATCACAGGTACAAAAATTCCTAGTAGATGTTATAACAAACATTATGGTCAACAGCTGATGTGTTTATGTCGACAGAATTCTTAGAGGACAAATGCAATCGTAATTAAACCAAAATACAGGCACTGAATTATTTCATAAAGCATAAAAAGAAAAAATAAATTGTTGAACGTATTTTACATAATCTTTTACTGACTTACTACTCCTCGTTTTCAGTCACTTTGAGAGTAAACGGCAATATTTCAAATACATTTTTTTAATATGACAATGTTCTCATGTCAAAAAAAGATAAATAAATATTTCCTTTTGATGTTAAATATCGTGACTTTATAATATAAAGTTTACATAATACATATTAACGTAGAATATGAGCGCCATCTAGCGATAAGAATGTATTAGGTAGTCATTCTTGGCGATCACATACTGGCAGCGCCATCTCTGACAATGAGTACTCAAACTTACCAAATTATGGAGTGAGTTAGTTGCACATATATCTCTGTAAATAGTGTATTATCTATGCCCTATTTTATCCGTAGTTATGACATAAAAATATTTTTGACAACTAGTTTAGGTCGTGTACAAAACACGACATAAACCAGTTGTCTAACCGATTTACGGCCGAGTGGCGCAGTGGGTAGTGACCCTGCTTCTGCGTCCTAGGCTGTGGGTTCGATTCCCACATCTAGAAAATGTTTGTGTGATGAGCATGGATGTTTTCCAGTGTCTGGGTGTTTATCTATATATATAAGTATTTATATGTATAATATATTTAAAAATATTCATCAGTTATCATAGCACCCATAACACAAGCTACTTACGATTACGCTTACTTTGGGGCTATATAGCGATGTGTGTAATTGTCTTATATTTATTTATTTATTTATGATTTCCTTATTTTGATTAACAATTTACATTGGTTTATATTTTAAAATGTATTTTCATTTCACGTTCCATATCAACAGTTTAGAAACTGTGCACAGCCACAAGGCATCTATTATCAAGATGTCAACATTCCTACAGATGGAAATTGTTTCTTTTTTTCTATAATAAAAATTATGAATCTCTTAATGTCACCTTTACAAATAAGGCAACAACTACTTGCTTCGCCTTTCGTCAACTCATGCATCAATCCAAATGGTGCAAGATCAATTCTCAGCAGTGAAACAGAGTATGCAGAAATGGATTGTATAGAAATATTTGCTAAAGTGTATAATCAGAATGTTTGTGTACATAATTACTATGTTAACACTAGAACTAACATAGAAGAAAGACAATTCCTTCATTTCAGAGTCAATGACTTGCAAAATTTCATACATTTACATCTTCGAGACGTACATTTCACACCATTAATTCAACTTCAAGAAATGAATATTAATAATATAGCAGAAAATCAACATACAGAAAAAATATTTTCCCTAACATCCTCCGATGATGATCTTAGTGGAAATGATAACGATGAATATGATGCTGATATTGCTACTTTTAGCGTAGGAATGAACGACATTAATGATACAGTTCCAAAATATACAAAATATTATGAAGAAATCCATGGTCATCTGCAATTTTATAACATATTAAAAAAATTCTTTTGGTCATTCTTGTGCTGTTTGCGATAGACTTTGGTGGAAAAATGACTTAAAAAGTACTACTGGCGTACATGATGATATTCTACAATTGATATTGCTGGTAATATAATTATTTTATACAAGATTCAATACATTTTAACAATGTGCAACATTGCCTAATTCACTTTTGTTGTTATTTGTTAAAATTATTCTATTTTTTCAGAATTACGTACGTGGTACTACTGTTCAAGTATGCTCTACGTGTAAGAAGGCTATGGATAAAGGAAAAATTACTACTATCAACGTACAATGGTTTTTTATTTCCGATAATTCCACCACATTTGCCAAAATTGAATCTTATTGAGCAGCGACTTGTATCACCGAGAATTCCCTTCATGCAAATAAGGAGACTTAGACATGTTAACGGTCAATATGGCATTTACGGACAAATTATTAATGTTCCTGTAGAAGTTAATACAATGGTGAACCAATTGCCAAGACATATTGAAGATGATCACTGTTTTTATGTCCACATTAAGAAGAAATTAATCCACAAAACTAGTTATGTTCATGGACTTATTAATAAAGGACACATTAAAAAATGGTTAGATTATCTAGTAACAACTCCACTTTATATTCATGAAAATATAACAATAAACGAAGAAGAAAAGGAAAAAGTATCAAAATACTTGGACCTTGCCCATGAGATTACCGCCATGTGGAATGTTGATTCAACAATGATTGTTCCTATAGTCGTTTCAGTCAACGGTCTTATAGCGAAAAGCTTTGACGAACATCTTAAAAAGCTTTCACTTAATTGTTGGATCAAGGGTCGGATACAGAAGGCAGTAATTCTTGAAACGGCGCGTATTGTGAGGAGGTTCCTCACTCTGGAGCCCTGACCACCGTTGCTCTTGGACCCCCGGGCACCGCAGCAGGCGGAATGGATTTTTTTATAAATTTTTAATAGTGTTTTTATAATTGTTTTATAAGCATTGTTAAAAATTTTAAAAATAATTGTAAATAAATAAATGAGAATAAAAACGAAGCAAATCTAAATTCTTATCAAATTGATGCAGAAATAGAAATGGATAATATTAGTGAACATGTTCAAATGGAAGATAATGTCACAGCTCAACAACAAACTCTTATGTGGGACGAGAATAAAATGTTGCACATGGCACCAGGCGAAAAAAGCGTTCCACGTAGTATTTTGTTTGATAAATACGCCGAAGAGCTTTCATTTCCAACTATTTACGGTGGAAAATTTCGAACGTATAAAGATGGATGCAATGTTACTTCATTTATGCAAGCTACCAGTGAACTTAGGCGTACAGATCGCCGTGCTACTGACCCACAACATCTTCTGTATGTAGCGGCAAATCATGAGACAGAGATATACGCCATTATAGCATAAGTCATTACTGATGAGGCATCAGTTATTTTATGTTGATACTTAGCAATACGGTATATTTCCGTTATAGTAGAGTGAAATCTTTCTACTATTCCCATAGAATTTGGGTTATTTGGGGTTCCTATGTGTAAATCAATTTTATAAAATTTTAATGTTTCTTTCAAAAGGTTATTGTTAAATTCTGTACCAGGATCACAGCTTATTTTGTCTGGTACACCATTATAAGAAAAATATTTTATTACGGCTCTAACTATTTCGGGCGTTGATCTACATTTAATCTCAATTGTTGGAATCAACTAAAGTTAGAAACGATACGCCTTCAATGGAAAATACATCTATAAATAACTCCTGAAAAGGTCTGTTACAGGTTTGTGTCAACTGTAAACCCGGTTTTAAGGGATTTCTATCGTATTTCATTAATTTGCATGTTTCGCAACTATTAATAACCTTAGATATTGTTTGATCCATATAAGGCCAATGATAAGTTTGTTTTAATCTATTATATGTTTCTTTTATACCACGATGACAGGTCTTTCCTATGTGATAGTTAGAAACGATATTTTCATTTTCCACGTAAATTACCTTTTTGGTGCATTCAACGAAATTATTTGTTTTATTTGCATACAATTCTTTAATTATTTGATTAAATAACTCTCGTTGTTCTTGGTTTTCGTAATAGATGTAATTCTTTTTAGTAGGTAACACATTTTCTTTTAAAAACTATCTGATAAAATTTTCATTATTTAGAGGTAGTCTTATTTCTAAAATCTTTCGTTTATTTCTAGATTTGTCTTTTATTTCTAGAATATTTTTATCCCAATTTATGACAATTAATTGATTTGTTTTAGAATCGATTGGTTCATCTAAAATTTTAATATCGTCGAAAGAATGATTATCTATCAATTCTGATCTTTCAGAAGCAGTTATTGTACTTTCGGAATCAATACTCTGTGTGTCTGTTGCGTTTACTTGTATTGAGGTAGAGGGTGAACTGTTTGGACTTTCTACTATCTCTGGATTATTTATCTTTGGTTTTTCTAGGTTTCGTAGCATGTGTATATTAATTTTAATTCTGGATAATGCATCAGCATTCACGTTTTGTTTGCCACTTCTATAAGTTATGTCAAAGTCATATTCTTGAAGACGTAACCTTCAACGGGTTAATTTACTGTTAGGTTCTTCTAATGAGTATAACCAGACTAAGGGTCTATGGTCTGTATAAATTGTGAATTTGTTGCCATATAAATATGGTCTAAAATGTTTTACTGCCCATATTACAGCTAAAAGTTCTCTCTCTATAGCACTTTATTTGCTTTCTGCATTATTTAAAGTTCTACTAGCAAAGGCAATTGGTTTATCACTACCTATAGTCCCTTGGGATAACACCGCTCCCAAAGCTATTTCTGAAGCATCTGTGGTCAATATGAATGGTTTTTCAAAGTCAGGATATTGTAGTAATGGTGCATTTGACATTAGTTCTTTACATCGCTCAAATGCGTCCATAAAATCTTTATCAATTTCGAATTTCTTATTCTTTTTCAAAATAATTGTAAAAGGTTTTGTAATTTTTGCAAAGTCTTTAATAAATTTTCTATAATATCCTATTAGTCCAAAGAATTATGTAACTTCTTTTATTGATTTTGGAATTGGATATTTTAAAATTGTTTTTATTTTATCTTCGTTGGGTTTTAGTCCGTCTTTAGATATTTTATGACCTAAATATAACACTTCCTTCTTTAAAAACTCAGATTTATCTAATTGTACTTTTATGTTTGCTGCTCTTAAAGTTTTAAAAATTATCCTTAATTTATGGACATGCTCGTCTAAGCTGTTTGAGAATATTATAAGATCATCAAGATAAACTAAGCAGTGTATTCCTTGTAAACCCCTTAAAATATTATCCATAGCTCTCTGAAAGGTAGCTGGAGCCGTTTTTAACCCAAAAGGCATGCGCTTAAATTCATAGTGCCCAAATTGAGTGTTAAAAGAGTTTTAGGAATATCTTCCTCCTGTACTTCTATTTGATGATAACCACTTGCTAAGTCGAGGGTTGTAAAATATGAACTATTCCCTAATTTGTCGAAAATATCCGTTATATTTGGTAGGGGATATTTATCATCACATGTAATTTCATTCAATTTTCTGTAATCTAGGACCATACGATATTTTTGTTCACCACTGGCATCTATTTCCTTAGGTACCAAGTGAACTGGTGCACTCCAAGGCGAATGGCTTGGTTGAATCATATTTTCTTTAATTAATTTCTCAACTTGTCTTTTAATTTCCGCTTTTTGTGCTGGCGGTTGCCTATATTGTTTAGTATAAATAGGATCATTATTTTTTGTTCTAATGCAATGTTTTACTGCATTTGTGAAAGATAATGGAATATCTTCGCAATAAAATATATCTTTGAATTCAAGACATAAATTGTAAATTTTATATTTCTCCTCTTCATTCATGTGTACCATTCTTAACTTTTCTAAATTATTTACTAAACTATTTTCTAAGTTATTTCCCGAACGCAAATGATTTACCATACAACATTGTATTTTATCGGGTTCGTATCTCGTTACTTTGAAAGGTGATTTTCCGGTGAGCGTGAAATCTTGCTCGGTCGTATTCTGAATTACCGTGTAAGCATAGCTTTTGTTACATTTTACTATTGCGGTTGGCATTCTTACGCCACTAGATAATTGTTGGAATTCTAGTAATCCGTAACCATGAAATAAGTCAGTGGCTATTTTCACTTTCGTTTCACTTCGTGAGGCTAATTCTATATTAACTGATTGGAAATTATTTAAACATTTTTGGTAATATATAGATAAAATCGCTTGATCAGTTATCAACTGTGCCTTTTCAAAATTTATTATTGCTTTTAATTCAAATAATAAATCGTTACCAATTAGGCCGTCATAGGATTTTCCTATGTCCAAAATGTAAAATTTATATTTCTTATCGGCATTGAAATTATTAAATAATTTTATTATGACTGCGCCGTTGTGTTCCGAACTTGCGTGTGTACTCACAACTTGAAATTTTTCATCTATTCTATATTCAGAGAAGTACTTTTCTACACTTTGATTACTCAAGAATGATCTAGCACTTCCTTTATCTAATAAGAGTTTTAAGTTAAAATCAGGTACAAAAATATAAGGTAATTCTGTGTTAATGTCGGATGTTACTTGTGTACAGACGAGGTTGAGGCTTTTATTTGAAATTTTTTTTCCGTTTCATCGACAATGTTAGTGTTTTCTACTTGCGTTGAAATTTGATTTAAATTTAGTTAAGGATTTTGTGATGGGTAAAATTTTCTAGTAAAATTATTTGATTGCCTGAAATCCTTTAGTACATAATCGTGTTTTTGGCCATTAGTTTGAGGTAGATTAGGTTGCATTTTTGGTTGAATGTTTTGATTATTTTAATAATTGTTTGGGCGATAATTGTGGTAATTGTTATATCGATTATAGTTTGGCAGAAACTGCTGTTTTGGCGGCTAGAACTAGGTAGGTTGGAAATTACGTAAAATTTCTGTGTTTTCTTTCATTAGTAAATTTATATTGCAATTGAAAATCTTCCTCTTCTAAAGTCAAAGATAAAGCTTCTTCTAAATTACTTGGATGTAGAACTCTGATTGAGTTTGCTAATCTTGGCACTAAATTACATAAGAAAACGTTAAGTGCCATTTTATCATAACTAAACATTTTACATTTCCTCTCTGGTTTATGTTCAGTTAATTGATTAATTTTATTGAAAAGACTACTCCTCAAAATTTGAAGTCTCTGGCAAAATTCAATGTTTGACTCATTCGGCTTTTTAACCGCATTTAATAATTTTAAGGATAAATTTTCCTCACTTAATAAGTTACCGAAATGTTGCTTTATTACAGTACAAAAGTCATTGTAATTTTTTATATCGTCCCTTTCTCCTATTATACTAGCTGCTTCCCCAGTTATAGTTGGTTCACACGGAGACACGATTTGCCGAATCTTATTTTCATCGGATCTGGAAAAACCGAATGTTGTATTCACACAGCACATCTTGCTTGGCCGTATCCGACGGCCTCGTATCGGGATCTCGTGTGAACTCACCATCCGGCTTTTATTAGCAAGAGCGCGCACAGTTCCTCACGTTGATTTGGAAGCGATGGACGTGAACAGTCTTGCTATACTATACTGGTATTATCGCCGTCAGCGTCGTAGAAAAAGATTGTGGTTAAACCCAATAGTACAAAGAAGATCAACAGTTGGTGCCTTTACAACTCTAATGCAGCAGTTAAGAAATGATCCACAAAAATTTTTTAACTACTTTAGAATGACTATACCTACATTTGATAATCTTTTGAAAAAAGTGGAAAAAGATTTGAAAAAGCGTGATACAAATATGAGGAAAAGCATTAGACCAGAAGAAAAATTAGCGATATGTATAAGGTAAGATTGAAATACTGTATTTTATTATAATTAAATTATTTATTAAAAATATGATTAAGATATTATAGACAATCGCTTGGTAGGTACACAGTTTGAAGTTTCCCAACTACATATTATGAAAGTCTGGTAAATCAGAAGCATTCGATTGAATACTTTGAGACTCTGGTGATGCTTGGTACTGCGATGTAAAATAGCCTTGTGATTGTGCCACATTTGGTTGATAGTTGTATGTTGATGAGTGTGCAGGAGACCATTCATTTCGGTTCTTTATATTTTGCAATAAATTTAAGACGCCTGATTGAAATTCTAATGTTTGATTATCGTTTAGCGTTGCCAATGATGGAAGTAGACTTTTAAAGAAAAACAAATTACGGTCTTCTTTCATTTCTTCTTTCTTCTTGCATTCCATTTGATAATCTATAAACTCACTCATTTTCTTATCAAACACGTTTAAATTCTGCCTCGATGGTCTGCTTTTTTTTCTTTTCGAACCACCTACTAAATTTTCATTATTACTTTCTTGTTGACTTTCATCTGTAGCATCTTGATTATTTGCGACATCTTCACCGAATAAATTGTCCAGAGCCATCGCACTGTCATGGGTAACATCTGATGTAACTGTAGCGGCTGTACTATCGTCTGCTGGGTTTGGTGTAACAATAGTTGCACTATCATGTGTGTCAGCTGGCGACACAATTTTTTTTAAGAACAACATTTGACGATGATAAACGTAGGCTCTCGGACATGTCGCAGACGATCCTGATTTTTTTGATTTCTTTTTCTCATTAATACTCCTCATCCAGCTGTCTCTAATATTAGTCCACTTCTTTACGATCGATTTAGCTGAAAAATATAATTAAATTTACTTGCAGATATATGGCTTCTGGGTGTTCATACAAGGATTTACATTACGCCTACCGAGTCGGAGTGTCTACGATCAGTAACATTATTAAGGAAGTAACGAATGCTATTTGGAACAATTTGCATGGGGAGTTTATGACATTACCCAACACAATATCTGACTGGGAATATATCGCCAATGGATTTAATACTAGAGCAAACTTTCCCCATTGCATTGGTGCAGTGGACGGTAAACATATTAGGATAAAAAAGCCAAACAACAGTGGTTCCATGTTTATGAATTACAAAGATTTCTTTTCCATCGTATTATTAGCAGTGGTTGATTCATATTATAAATTTACATACATCTGTGTGGGCTCGTATGGAAAAGAATGCGATTCGACAATATTCAAGGAGTGTACTTTTTGGAAAAAACTAATAGATGGTGATTTGCAATTACCGGCAGCATGTCCACTGACAAACGATTCCGATTTATCGATTCCGTTTGTAGTAATAGGCGATGAAGGTTTTGGCTTGCATCAACATTTGATGAGACCTTACGGCGGAAACCATTTGGATAGAAACAAAAGAATATATAACTACAGATTAACCAGAGCTCGACGCTATGTTGAGTGCGCCTTTGGGATATTAGCTAACAAGTGGCGAATATTTCATCGTCCACTGGATGTTGATACCAGCACAGCAATATCGATTGTAAAGGCTTGCACTGTACTTCATAATTTTATAATAGATATGGAAGGTGTACAGTCGAACATAGAAACAACAAGCAATGTATCATCAGTGGCTAACGTGTTCATTGGCTATGAACAAAATAGTACACGAGGTGGACGATGTGCTAATGTTATACGATCTGAATTCACAAATTATTTTATTTCTACAGCAGGAGCTGTGCCTTGGCAAGACGAATCAATCTAACGTTAATTTTGTAACACACTGCTAATGTACAAATACACCTGTTTACTTTAAAAAATTACAAACTTACCATAATCCTGCCTGTTTTTCTCCTCCATTTCTTCAAAATCTTCATTCAAATTTATACATATTTCTCGCCAGCCAGCAGTTCTCAAGTTTTTATCCTTGTATATTTCGAGAGTTTTGTCCCATAAAACTGGCCGATTTTGGACAAGAGTAATTAAATTTTCAACGTTTATATTTTTCGTCGTCATAGCGAGCGGTCAGTCAAAGCGGGCGAAAAGAACTGGCGACTGGCAAGCGCACGTGCAGTGTGTCCCTCCCGCCCACCCCTCCTTCCCAGCTTGTGCGACGCATTCGGTTTCAAGATCCGACAAAAAACCGAATCTACCCCTGCGTGTATCGTATGAACGCATGTATTGAATGCCCTATACCACTGTATCGGATCTGCATTTTGCAGTATCGCCGGATCGGTTTGTAGTCGCAAAATCGAATGTCAACTTCAGCAAGATTCGGCTTTTTTGTCGTGTCTTGAAACCGAATGCATGTGTGAACTCCTTCATTGAAATACTTATGCCACTAAACCGAATCCTGCAAAAAACCGATTCGGTAGAGAAACACTCGACGCCGTGTGAACGTACACTTAGCCTACTAGTAATTTCTTGTAAATTGTATTCGTCTTGTTCTTTCTTTCCTTTGTACATAGAAGTAAATAGTCACATTTTTTTAGAAACAAGTACGTTTGTCTTGGATTTCCATCATAATAGGGAACTAATTTAATCAATTCACTTGGAATGAGTTCTACATTTTTAAGTGACATCTTTATTTTATTCTCTTTAGTTTTACTACCCTTAGGTCCCGTTATTATTTTTTTTTAAATATAACGTAATATAATATAATAATATATAATATTATAATAGCTTAAATCTAATAAATTGCACAAATAATTGTATTAAAGTCTGTGGGGTCTTTTATGAGTTGTTTCACAGATATATAGTTGACGGTTATAATCGTTTAAAAGTGAGTTTAAATTAACTATTAATGTTTGGATAATTTTAATTAAACACAGTAACATAAATCTCTGCTGCTCACAGTTTCGTTCTGGATGATACATAAGAAATTAAGGAAGGAGTTGGAAGAAGAATCTCCTACCGATTCCTAGGATGCCTCGTACGTTACCCCTTGTGGATATTGGAGCGCCCTGGGCCGAAGTGCAGCTTGCTCTTCATTCATGCATCCAATTTAATTAGGACTTTCAATAAGAACTTTTCGAGTTATCTAGTTTTGCATGGTTCTAGTTTTTCTGTTAGGAAAATATAGCAATAAATTTAATGCAAAAAAAATTTTAAAAATTTAATAGAGCTCACAAAACAAAATAATTTTTTATTACCTTTCCACTAATCATCTATAACACTATCACATCATATAATTGCTTTAAAACCTCCTCCTCTTATGAAGCCTCGTGAAACGGTTCCATCATAAATTTATCACACGTTGCCATTTGGCATCGTGGCATAGTAATGGTCAAACTACCATTCATATATTTTTTGCCACTTATTTTCTCAGTGACTTGGTCGAAGGGTTGTTATGCAAATTTTGGATAGCTCTGAGAGCATATGCCATTCCTCATTTGGAATGATCAGCAAATCTTTTTTAAGTACCGCTATTGTTGCTCGCAGAGGTTTAATAGCTCGAACATATATATGGTGCGTCGAGTTCCACCGAGTGGGAAGATCTTGGATTAGGCGTTTTGGTACACAGTCTGCGTTATCACCTATTTGGACCTTTAAAAGACTCTCCAAAAGACTTGTTTTGAAATGCCGAACAATTTTTTTACTTCATTTTATGTGCTTTGTACTTTTGATAAAAAGTTTCGTACTGTGAAATTTAGGCTATGACCGTAACATCCAAAATGTTTCCATCCAATATTTTGGTCAGCTTTTTGCATATTACCGGCATTGTCGGTCACTGCAAAATTAATTAATCTTTAAGATCCCAGTTGTCGTAAGTCGGTAAGTTGCTTGGTTCACCAATAGATGTCGCTTTAACTTTAAATCTATTTTATTTGAATTTCCTACATATATAATAATATCTAATATTTACAACAAAACATACATAACAGTGGTTCAAAATTTCAACCACTTACATGGAGACTGGATATGTATATGAGTGCAATCAATTGCAGCTAGTACTCGAAGAAATCGTGCAATTCTGTAAAATTTTTCAACGCTTTGTTGGTGAACAAAAATGTATTCGTCATACAAGCGGGCGATAGCAGATAATATATTACCAACAATTCGGCTTGCTATTGATGTAGAGACTCCAACAAATTCTGCTACAGAAATTAACATAGTGCCTAATGCATAGAACCTTAATAATTAATAATAATGTTAATAATAATTCGGCTGTACAGTTTCAAAACCTAGTAAGGAGCCAAAACTAAATTTTACAGGAGAGCCAAAAAACCGTTGATTACTTTGAGAGTTTGCCCTTCCGAAACTATAAATGCTACAGGAATGAGAGTTAGATAACAAGATGCGGTATATATTATAATCTTCGTAGTCGTAAATGGCTTCGCGGCGCTTGATTTGAGTTTCTATATTACCATGAACACTGTCTGCAGTCGTATGAGTATTACCTTTCGTTGAAATTTATGGTCGCAATATTAAATGTATTTAATATCTAGCCCTTTTTGCAGTGCGTGTGTAAGCGGATTTTCGGAAGACTACTTCATCGACGGTTTAAAATAAGTACTCGAAATATTTACTGCAGCAAATTTTTAATTATAACTTTTAAAATTACAAGAATTACTTAATGTTAACTTAGCGGAGGCGAAACTAGGAATGATGCTGGGTTCCCAAGTAGGCCCATATATATCAGTGGGATATCAGTGGGTTACCAGTGACACATACGCACACATGTACCATGCATTGTGGCCCGAAAGTCACGCTGGATTAACGTTAACAAATTTATGATCTAGAAACTCTCGTCGTAAAATATTTATCAAAAGAAGCGTAACAAACTAATTCGGTAAGCTGATTTTTATTACCTTGGAAATCTTGGTTCACGCTTATTAAGTGAACATGACAAGGAGGGTAATATTTTTCGTTACTTGATTCCTCCCTTCTTAGATTAGAAATTATCTTCAGAAAGGAATTTCAATATATGTATAACATCATTCCTATTTCCTACTTATCCTATGATTACACTGATTAATATAATGTGATTATTCTAGTAAGGTTATACAATAATATAAAAGCTAATCACATCTAAAATACCGTTACCAGAAATTGATAATAATAATGAAATTACAAGAAAATTAAAATACATCAATTGAAACTTATTCTTATTCTAAACATATAATTATTATGTAAGGTTAATACAATTTTTATCGATATTTTATAATCTTCATATAAGATTATACCATGAATATTTTACACAGTATTTTTCAATAAAAACAATTTCAGGTATTACTTCCAAGTACCCTTTTGTTTCCACATCAGCTTTATTGATTATAATTATAATATCATTTTATTCATTTATCAGTTTTTACTGATTATAATTATTCAATACAATATCATTTTATTCATATATCAGTTTTTACTGATTATAAATATTATTCAATACAATATCATTTATTCATTTTATTTCATATTCTCCGTTAGATTTCCAAGTGAATTTCATATTTACGGCTTGAGTAGACGCAGAGGGTTTGAAATCATTTTTAATTATTCGGTTTAGTGGGTCGTTTTATATTTTTAATAGGGGTCTTAGTATTTCTCCCTTTTACTTCGATTGGCACAACATTATGTTCAGGTTCTCCTACTACTAACGCTTTTTGTAGCGCGGTTTATCTTTACTTCTCCTTTTATTGACTAAGGCAGTATAAATTTTATGTCCCGTTTTAATTTCTATTTGATCACTGTCTTTTTGTCTTTTAATTTTATCTTTGCTCATCTTTTGAGACAATTGATTATATAAGATTGCGGTTCTTTCCCTATGTTCTCTTATAAGTTGTTGTGTATAATTATATCCTAAATTTACGTCAAATATACTTGAAGAATTAGTATGACCAAATATTACTTCAAATGGTGATAACTCTGTTGCGGAGTGAAATGCATGATTATAAGCCATAATAGCATACGTCATTACTGAGGCTGCATCAGTTATTTTATGTTGATATTTGGCTATACGATATATCTCGGTGATAGTAAAGTGGAATCATTCTACTATTCCCAATGAATTAGGATTATTTGGAGTTCTTATATGTAACTCAATTTTATACAATATTAAAGTTTCTTTCATTAAGCTATTATTAAGTTCTGTGCCAGGATCACAATTTATTTTATCAGGTACACCGTAGTATGAAAAGTATTTAATTAATGCTCTAATGATCTCAGGCGTTGAACGATATTTTATTTCGATTGCTTGACCTAGTTTTGGAAAAGAATCGACTAATGTTAAAAATGATACTCCTATAGACAATACATCAATAAATATTTCTTGGAAGGGTCTGTTACATGTTTGTGTTAATTGCAATTGTGGTTTTACAGGCTTTCTATCATATTTCATTACTTTGCAAATTTCACAGTTATTTATGATTCTAGAAATAGTTTGGTCCATATGAGGCCAGTAATAATTTTGTTTTAAACGATTATAGGTTTCTTTTATTCCGCGGTGACATGTTTTTCCTTCGTGGTAATTTGAAACAATAATTTCTCTTTCTGATTCATTTTCCACGTATAGTACTCTATTAGTATATTCGATAAAATTATTTATATGACATTCGTAAAGTTCTTTAATTATTTTATTAAACAATTTGCGCTGTGATTTATTTTCGTAATAAATGTAATTTCGATGCGAAGGTGACACTTTTTCTTTTAAATTTTTTTTAATGTAATCTTCATTATTTAAAGCTAGTCTAATTTCTAAAATTTTCTGCTTTCGTCGGGATTTATCTTTTATTTCTAGTACATTTTTGTTTCAATTTATTACAATTATTTGATTGGGTTTATTATAGATTGATTCGTTTAATAATTTAATATCATTTATTTATTCAGCAGTATCGTAATATAGTTCTGATCCCTCAGAGGCTGTAATGGTACTTTCAGAATCAATACTTTCCGTTTCTCCTACTTGTGGTTGCATTGATGTAGATGTTTGATTATTTCATTGATCTATTATGGGATTATTTGTCATAGGTTTTTCTAAATTTCGTTACATGTGAATTTTTATTTTAATTCGAGATTGTATTCGAGATGGCATTTTGTTTACCGCTTTGATAAATTACATCGAAATCGTATTTTTGAAGACGTAACCTCCAACGGGTTATCTTACTATTGGGTTCTTCTAAGGAATAAAGCCACATTTAAGGTCTATGATCTGTATGAATAGTGAATTTCTTTCCATAAAGATATGGTCTAAAATGTTTAACTGCCCATATTACAGCTAAAAGTTCTCTTTCGATTGCACTGTACTTCTTTTCATTTAAAGTTCTGCTAGCAAAAGCTACAGGTTTATCGCTACCTATTGTTCCTTGAGATAAGACTTCCTAAGGCTATTTCTGAAGCGTCAGTCGGGAAATTGAAGTAATGGTGCATTAGATAATAATTCTTTACAGTGCTCAAAAGCTTCCATGAACTCGTTATTTATTTCGAATCTTTTATTCTTTTTCAATATTATAAAAAATGGTTTCGTAATTTTAGCAAAGTCTTTAATAAATTTTCTATAGTATCCTATTAATCCAAAGAATGATCTTACTTCTTTTACTGATTTAAGTATGGGATATTTTAATATTGTTTTAATTTTGTCTTCATTAGGTTTTAATCCATCTTTCGTTATGGTATGGCCTAAGTATAAAACTTCTTTCCTTAAAAATTCTGATTTATCTAATTGTGCTTTAAGATTGGCCTGTCTTAAGGTTTGAAAGATTATTCTTAACTTATGGATATGTTCTTCTAAGCTATTTGAAAATATTATAAGGTCGTCTAGATAAACGAGACAATGTATTCCTTGTAATCCTTTTAAAATATTATCCATTGCTCTTTGAAATGTAGCTGGGGCTGTTTTTAATCCGAATGGCATTCTTTTAATTTCAGAATGCCCAAATTGTGTATTGAAGGCAGTTTTAGGGATATCCTCTGGTTGAACTTCTTTCTATTTAGTGATAGCCACTAGCTAAATCAAGAGTTGTAAAGTATGAGCTATTTCCTAATTTATCAAAAATATCAGTTATATTAGGTAAAGGGTATTTATCATCACAAGTTATTTCATTTAATTTTCTATAATCAACAACCATACGAAACTTTTGTTCACCACTGGCATCCATTTTCTTAGGTACCAAATGAACAGGTGCGCTCCAAGGCGAATGGCTTGGTTGAATAATGTTTTCTCTAATTAATTGTTCAACTTGTATATTGCTTTATATAAATCGGGTCGTTTGTACGCGTCCTAATATAATGTTTGATTGCATTAGTAAAAGATAAAGGTATCTCACAGTAAAATCCTCACAGTAAAATACGTCTTTAAATTCTAAGTATAAATTATAAATATGATGTCTTCATTCATTTGATCGAGTCGTAATTTATTCAAATTATTTTGTAAAATGTTTTCTAAATCCCATCTCGAGCTCAAGTGTTTTATGGTGTAACATTGTATGTTAAAACCTTAAACAGCTTGTTTATAGTGAGCGTATAATTTTCCTCGGTCGCGTTTTGAATAACTGTATAGGCGTATTCTTTGTTACATTTTACGATTGCAGCGGGCATTCTTACACCGCTCGTAAAGAAATAGGTCAGTAGGGGACTTTTAATTTTGTTTCACTACGTGATGGTAACTCTATGTCAGTTGGTTGAAAATTATTAAAACATTGTTGGTAATAGATTGGTATTACGGCTTGGTCCGTTATTAATTGAGCTTTTTCTTAATTAATAATGGCCTTTAATTCAAATAATAAATCATTACCGATTAATCCATCATAAGATTTTCCTATGTCCAAAATGTAAAATTTATATTTCTTATCAGTATTAAAAATACTAAATAATCTAATTATGACTGCGCCATTGTGTTCAGAGGTCGCATGTGTACTTACGACTTGAAATTTTTCACAAATTTTACCTTTATTAAAATAATTTTCTACTATTTTATTACTTAAAAATGACCTAGTACTACCCGTATCCAATAATAGTCTTATATTAAGGTCTGGTGAATAAATGTATGGTAACTCAGTATTAATGTCTGAGGTCACTTGTGGGTACACACGAGGTTGAGGCTTTTATCTGAAAATCCTGAGATATATTATTATGTTCTTCAACAGTACCGTTACTAATTCCTGCTTGAAAAATTTAAGTTCGGCTGCGGACTTGGTACCGGTTTAGACTGGTTAGAATTATTAAAGTTATGAGGGCGTTTAAAATTAAAATTCCTTTGCCCGCTTTGTTGAGGTAGGTTTGGTTGTATTCTTGAGAAATAATTCGGTTGACTATTCTCACCTAAGTTATTACGATACTTGGAAGAATAATTTGGTCGATTAAAATTTTGTTAATAATTTGAGCGATTATAATTTAGTTGGCAGTGATGTGCTCTATTAGGTTGAAATTGTTGCTTATAAGTATTATAATGTGCTTTCTTAGTAGAGCTAAAATTTTTATTTACTATTGTAATTGTAAGTCTACTTCTTCTAAGGTTAAACTTAATGCTTCTTCTAAATTCGCGGGATGCTGAACCCTAATTGCGCTTGCTATTTTCTCTTCTAAGTTACATAAGAATACATTGAGAGCTATTTTATCATAACTCATTATCTTACACTTACGATCAGATTCGTTGTTTGTTGCTTCGTTAATTTTATTGAAAAGGCTACTTTCTATACTTAGAATTCGGTGGCAAAATTCTATATTCGTTTCATTGTGTTTCTTAGTTGCATTTAATAATTTCAACGATAAATTCTCTTCTCTTAATAAATTACCGAAATGTTGTTTAATTATAGTACAAAAATCACTAAACGATTTAATATCCTCTCTCTCCAATTAAACTCGCCGCTTCACCGGTTAGCTTACTTGTAATAATTTGTAAGTTATATTCCTCTTGTTCCCTCTTTTTCTTTATACTTGGAGAGTACGTAATCGCACTTCCTCAAGAACAAATTAGTTTGTTTTTCATTTCCGTCATAATACGGTATAATTTTAATAATTTCACTTGGAATTAACTCAATGTTTAAAAAGCCATTTTTCTTTTTATAATTGTAGTGGGACTGTTGCCCGTTATAAAAAGTAACTTAAATTGAATTGATTGGATAGAAATTATATAAAAAACACAGTATTGGTTTTAAGGTCTTCGGGATCTTAAAATATGTCTAGTTTCATACTCAATGTTGACAATTATAATTATTTAACAAATAATTTAGTTTTTCTAACAAAGACTTTACTATCTCAATTAAACAAATTAAAATTAATTGTTGTTGATCGCAGCTTCTCTCTGGACGGTCCGGGTTATTCATAAATTAATATGATGTGAAAGTTAAGGAAGGAGGCGAAGAAGTCCTCCTACCGATTCCTAGTGCCTTTAAGATTTAAGATTCTACGTTACCCCTTGCAAATGCCGCTTGTGAGTTGTAGTCCGGAGCCAAGCTTGCTCTTCAAGAAGCGATTGTGCTGCGGAACCAGATGCTCAGCGTTATTTCCACTTTTGTCGAGGTCTTCGTCGAGTCTTCTTGATCGTGTCTATAATATTATTCGCGTCTCTACCAGCCCAAGCTTCATGCCAAAGTACACATGTACTGTTAACGTTAGTCTTTTTATGGATAGGTGCAAAAGTCAGATTAAAAACTATGAGACGACTCAAAAAAAAAAGAATCTTTTATCTTTGGCATGTCGGGTATCAACATCACTTTTTGCAGGTCCATTGTGTAATATCTAACTTCATTAGTATTCATCTTTTCAGCGTCTTCTTGGTATCTGAGGATTGCTTTCTTAGCCTGTGTTTTATGCAGTTCATAAGCCGGTAACACATTTTCATCTTCACGTTACTTCCTTGGAACACGTCAAATTCGGGAATTTACTTTTAAAATCACTAAACATAAAGTTTAAGGTCAATGTTTTTGGCAAATATCGTGCAATTGGAGCGTTATGCCTTCTGTAGATGTAGATAATAGGACAGCTAAATCAAATCATGATAGAAAAAAGCTTTAGCAGGACATTGACCATGCTTAAAGACGAAATCAGTGCCTGAGACTATAATAAAGTCAAAAGGGAAGGAATATAGCCAGAAAAATAATGTGTAGCAGCAAAAGGCAGGTCAGAGAGACTACATGACTCAACTGTAGACAATAATTTCTCCGTTCCTTCCCTTTCTCGGTTTATCGGTTTAACTTGGCATGTGGCTAACCCGAAAACGTGAACCGTATTGTCACCTAACCGTAGAGGTTGAAAGGGACACTTACATTATGTTAAACCTAAGCGCGGAGCTAACTCTTGCGTGATATAGCCTGTTATCGCCCCGCTGTCAATAATACAGTGGAACTCGCCCCACCGATCTGCAACATGTATTCCCGCAGTTCCAAAAAGTACAGTTAAGGTCGCCGAACACGTGGTAGTACAGTAGAATCCGGATATAACGACCTTCAAGGGACCGGCGATATTATGTCGTACTAACCGGATGACGTATAAAACGGATATTTACATATTTATGTAATTATATATTATAAGTGCGAAAGTTTGATTTTCCTATTTAGGTAAATAAAACATGTTGTAGGAATCAGTTACATATGTTTATTTTAATTATTCTTATATGTACACAAATAAGTAGTACATACCAAATTACAAACATAGGTACGTAATGTACTGTAATACTGTCACTAACGTAGGAAATCTATTATTTGGGTTTGTTTTTGACAGACTTTTGTTCGGTAGTAAGAACTTCGGACAGCATTGTGAATTCGTGACATCATTGTTTTCATATGGTCATCATCCAAGTTAGTCTGAACAAATACATTAAGCGTTTCCGCAGCCTTCAGAGCTTCAGATACACTCAAGGTTGGACAAAACTCTGGTTCGTCATCATCACCGTCGCTATCTTTGCTATTCGCGTCGTCGGCGATGATATTATCCACAATGTTTTCATCAGACAGCTCTTCACAAGTGGCGACAGCATCATCGACACGCGCATATTGTTCAAAGTCCTCGTTTGTTATGGGTAACTGATACTTATCAATAGCCTTCGCCCAAATGCTCAGCGGTACGTCGTCTTCTTCGTTAAAATCATCTGAAGTTATGGTACATTCTACATTGCTTCGGACAAAACCAGCATGTTTGTAACAGTTAAAAATTGTTCCTTGCTTGAGTTGAGTCCAGGCATCTTGAATCATTAGAATAGCGTCAAGAACAGTGATCTTCGGGCACTCAACACTACTGCATCCGCCATCTAGAAACTGGATCATTTTTAAAACAAGGTTTTTACGAAAATGTGCTTTCAAAGCTCGAATGATCCCTTGATCCATGGGTTGCAACACTGATGTCGTGTTTGGAGGCAGAAATACTAGGGTTATGCTTTTCAAGTCTGCAATATGGGGATGTGCAGGACAGTTGTCAACTAACAGCAGGATTTTCTTATTCTTTTTCATAAGTTCACGATCCCATGCGCGTGCCCATTTGGTAAAAATGTCACCAGTCATCCAGGCTTTTCGATTGCTCTCATAATCCACTGGCAAATGCCGTACATTTTTAAAACATCTGGGACGTTGAGATTTCCCGATTACGAGAAGTTTCTTTTTAGCTGTGCCACTCATGTTGGCTGCCACCATCACTGTTATTCGCTCCTTTGATAATTTTCCTCCTGTACATTTTTCACCTTTAAATTTCAACGTCTTGTCTGGGGTTAATTTATAAAACAACCCGGTCTCATCTGCATTAAAAATTTCATCATCACTAAATTGAGCACGTAGAGTAGGCCAAACTTTTTCTAACCAATCGAGTACATCACTCTGTTGTACTGACAAAGACTCGCCAACAATCTTTCCACTGACGATGTTGTGTCTTACTTTAAAACGGTTTATCCAACTCATGGAACATATGAAATTTTGCATGTCTAACTGTCTAGCAAAAAAATTTGCTTTCTCTTGTAGCAGAGGTCCATTAAGAGGTATTCGCCGGTCGCGCTGAAGCTTAAACCACTGTAACAATGCCTTATCCAACTGCTCATGAGTAGAAGTTCTTACACGTTTGCATTTCAAAACATTGGCATTAAATAGCGGCTCGATCTTGTATTTATTCTTCTTTATTGTTGATATTGTAGAATGAGATACGCCAAATTCCTTTGCGAGGGTCGCGTTTGATTCTCCAGCTTCTAATCTGTGTAATATTGCACTCTTTTCTTCAATTGTAAAACACTTTCTCTTCACAGAACTCATTTTATGGTCATTCGTTACCTAAATTGAAACAAAACACGGCGCGTCGTTTTAAACGGACGAATTATCGTAAAAAATGGTCGCTATAAACGGTTTGTCGCTCAAACCGGAGTCGCACTAAACGGTTACATTTTCTCAGTATCTAACTATTAAACCGAACTTGAGTAAATAATATCGACGTTAAAAACGGTTAGTCGTTATAAGCGACGTCGTTATAAATGAATTCTACTGTATTTGATGTCTCAATTTTAGCATCGAACGCCCCAAGTAAAGAAAAGTGATGGTTTTCACTGCATTGGCTGTTACAGTCGGCAGAACCGTGCGAACGTACACTATTTTCACATAAATTCAATTTTCTATTTGCATTTAATCATTGAGCCGATGATAGTGCGCTATATTTAGGGCATCGACATATAGAATTAGAATCTTTACAGCAGCGACCTCCCTACTCTTGTATTGTGTGAACTCATCCTTAGAATTGTTAGTATTCGAATTATTCGGCCTATTATTATTTTTGCTTTTGTGCTTGAGTCTGCTTTTGCAAAATTTGTCTTTTTGAGTTCTAGCAACTGCAAGACAAGAAAAATATAAAATGATATGACCTCAAATCTCTGGTTACTAGCTTGTGGTTAGACGGTTTATACTTCAGGCAATCGAGACACTGTGGTATATATTCCTCTATCTGTTTTCTCATGCCTTGCTAATAATAACGTCGTCATATTCGGTTAATCGTTTTATCTGCACCATAGTGTTAAGCCGTATTAGCTTATCATGGCTTCATGGTAAAAAAAGATGACTCTGCGTTTCTCTTGTTTGGGTACAACCATTTGTGTGGTTCGGTATAGTAACGGTGTCAAAAAACCTTTTACCATTACGTAACCTTTCTCGCTCCAATATCTCGCCTTTGCTTCATCATTTCCTTCAAAACACTATATTATATTAAATAAGTCTTCATCGTTGACCTGATTTTCCCTTATTTCCTTTTCACTTTTCCTGGGCGTATCAATAACTACAGTACAAATGTAACAAACACAGGAGCGGTTGTAAGGAGTTTCCTTAAATTATCCCATGTCCATTTAGCGTTAATCTTAGTCAGACATGTGAGGGGTTCTTAGCATAGCTGGGTATGAACCTCGGCACCACGAACACGTCTCAATAAATGTCATCAAGCGCTTCAGATTTCAAGGTCGAGGCACTATTACAGGCGAGGTAGTATTGCACTTACTTTATCGGGATCAATTTCTAGGCCATTAAAGAAAGAAACAAAATTTGTTTATTCAGGAAAAACAATAAGATAGCTCGCTCGCTATGCAGGATGTGCAAGTGATGTGATCCCAAAAAGGTCCTCTCGGCATTTAGCAGTGCCTTTCAGAACACCGCAAAATAGCACTTTGTAATACTGTAAGTATTTCACACGCGAGCAGCAAAAGTTACTTTTATCTCTATTGACTGTAAGATTGTATTATCTGGCTAGTATTAGGTAGGGCTACGCCAACTTTTACAGCAGTAAATTCATATCCTTTTCGCTTCGAGCAGCTATGTGTTTACGAAGCGATACTACTTTTTGTGCACGTATCTATAAACTCTATGCCTGATGTTCCATCTATTTCGATAGATATTACTTGTCTATCTCTGCCGTAGGTGCTGGTACCAACAGCACAAAATCCGATGTCTGTATTCTTGGTACCTAAGACGGTTTGGCTCTATGGAGAGCAGTACAGTTACTACGGACTACGTCCAGAGTACCGCAGCCATAGCAACTTAATTTCACTATTGAGGGCGCTGGTGCTTGAGAAGTAGTAGGCACAGGATTGGTATGGTTCATCTCCATTGCATTACCTCTTTCCTTCTTTCTACAATTTTCAATGTCATGCCCTATATTTTTACAGAAATTGCAACGTTTCTCGATGTATTTGTGGCTTTTATTTGCAGCGGTTTGGGCTTTTTGAGTAGTTAAGATCGTCTTCTCCTTTTTCTTGAGAAATATTTCTGTAGCACGAGATTACTTCAGAAGATCCTCAAAATTTGCAATGTTTAAACTTAATTTAACTAATAAACTTATCACGAATCTTCTACGACGACAATCCGTAGATTATGTCCAACTGCTGAGTCTCTGGGTGACTTGGTTCAGGGACTTGGCTAAACAACTAAAGTTTTTAGCGTATGAAGTCCTCAGTTGTTTCAGTCGGGTCTTGATGTTTTCGTAATTCCGCGTAAATGAGATACCCTTTTTTTCTTTTCCTATTGACTCAATACAGAGATACTATTAAAAATAAAAAAATAGAAGAAAAGTGTAAACTGGAAATGAAATTAATGAAAAACCTTTTGAAAATGACGAGAAAAGAAAACAAGAGCTGCATGAGTTACATGGTAAAAAAATAAGTTAGATATTGTGTTGTTCAGGCGTAGTTTCAATTCAGCATAGTCGTCTTACTGTGCTGATGTCCAAGTCCACTTATCTCCTTTCTTTAAGCTTTGTTATAGCTTAAGCTAAAGCTGAAAAATGTTCGACAAATCTGCGGTTCCATCCGTAGAAAGGTAACTAAGTGCCGCAGGTTGCTAGGAATACGTAGATTCGCTATTGCTGCTGTTTTCTCGGGATCTATTTTAAGTCCAAGTGGTGTGACGTAGTGACCTAAATACTTAATCGATGTACAACAGAACTTTCAATTCTTTAGGTTGGCAATGAGATTAAATTCTCTCATTTTGGTAAAGATTTTGTCTAGATTTCCAAAGTGACTATCAAACGATGTAGAAAATACTGTCAATTCAGCCAAATATTCGAGGATTTTGACATTAGTTAGTGACACTCGAAATCTGTCAATTAACCTTTGGAAGGTGACAGGAGCATTTCTCAATCTAAATGGAATACGTTTGAAAACGTTGATTACGAACGGTGTGATAAATCCCGTTTGTTACATACTTCTTCCTTTTGTACCTCGATTTGACAATAACCTGCTTTAAAATCAAGACTAGATATGAAAGATGTAGGCTTGGCCTTATGCAACAGATCATCAATCCTCGGGATTGGGTAAGAGTCGAACACTGTTATTGAGTTAAGGCGCAAACAATCGATACAAACTTTGATTACCCATTTGGCTTTGGGACCAGAACTACCGTAGAGGCTCAAGGGGTAATTCGAGGCTCAATAACTCCGTCTTGTATCATCTTGTTAATTTTTTTGTGTAGAACTGCACGACGTGGTGGAGATAGGCGATTGAGGGGAACTGAAATAGGACCCTTATAAGTTATATTAATAGCATGTTGCACGTATTTTACTGCTTTGATATTTGGTGTAAACGTCTTCAAACTCCGAGATCAGACTCCTTAATTTGCTCGGTCGATCTGGACTCTATTCATAAAGAGGTAAATCAATATCCCCTGTATAAATTGCAATGTTTTTAATATCTGGGAATAACTGTTGTTTGGATTGGACGCAAGTGAAACACTAGACGTTCTGATGGCAACTGGTTTATATTTATGTGTGACACCAAAATATTCCCCACTTTTTTGTAAAAACATTATACATGGTTACATTAAATATAACATAACATACAAGTTGAATTTTTAAATTACATTATGTTACTAATTACAATACACAAACATTATTACAACAGTTTTTTATTTCACTGCACTTTTTGTTAGATGAGGTCCTTGCGAAAAATACGATAAGTCATGAACGGCAAGTTACGACGCTTCAATGATTTATTAAGCTTATTGAACAAGCATAAAATTAGCGTTGTGTATGCTTACATTTAGTAATCTCTTGTACATCTTTACATACTATTTCATTACCCGTTTTCGTTTCATAAAGTATTGTGACAATTTCTGATCCATTTGATCAACTCCGCCCATGGTCCGGGTATAATCATTAACACAACGGGGTTTCACCATAGGTTTGCCAGCCTTGCGACCAACAAAGGTCTCGATATTGTGATACGTAGATATCACACAAACTATCTTCGAAACGTCTTTCCTCGCAAGTGTGTATACATCACCGCTGTGACGCCATTCCATCTTACCTACTGATGAATTTTTGGGGAACTTTTTTTTGGGCATCAGATACATTTTTACGGTTACTACGCAATGTACACAAACAAACGAAACCTTTACTCTTTAGATATCTAGCTAACTCTTGACTATTATAATAATTGTCCATGGTTACTAGATGCCCCAAGTTTTTTAAGCCTTTCAGTAGTTCTAGCACTATTTGAGCACGTTTACCTCCTAAATCCGTTGCAATCGTTTCTGTCGAAGGGTCCGAATCTTTTCCCACATAAATTTTGAATTTAGAGAAATACCCTGTATGTGATTCGCAAACCTCGAATGAATTGATGCCAAAACGTGCAGCTTTAGACCTTATTGCTTTTATTTTAAACCAGGACTATATTATATTGTCAAGGGGTGCAGTCTAATATGGAGCGCATTTGTCAAGTTACTTGAAAACTTAGCAATATCACCCACACGTTGATTGGTGACAATTGAGTGACACTACCTTATGACAGTAACAGTATTGCAGACATAAATGGCACTAATTTTTGAGAAATTTCATTAAAAAAACCGATAACACACAAAAGTAATTGTGAAAAAATAACAAATTTTCTCACGATACAAATACACAACGTTAGTATCATGGTCACATAATTATTAAAATAAAGATTTAATTTCATTGCCTACCGAAGTAAAGAAAAGCACACTCCTCTTATAAAGTTGTACTGGAAGGATTCTCTCTACCAATCCTTGGACTTTTCGAAATGTAATTAGACGACTGACCATGTCTTAATAGTTAATACAGAAAAAATGTTACACTATTACAATTGTAATTTACTTTATAAGTTACATAACTTAATTCTTAAATTATTTATTATACGGGATAATTAGTAAAAATTCCAAATAATGAAATTGATTTATTATGTTTCTGCTGACGACGATCCGTCTGAAATTTCACTATCGTCTGTCGTTACATTAATAATAAATGGCGTTGTGTCCGTATGGTTATCTATGATTCCATCAAGTCACAACATGTTATTCTCTTCTTTAATAATATGTTCTATACATTTTCTCCATGACTCTGCGCTAATTCTCTGAAGCCCATCGGTGACTAATTGTTTTAGCTCAGCCATTTTAAATGTTTTATTATTTTTTCCAACGTAAGCTGAGCCCATATCAACTCGATGGAGTTCAATTCACAATGTTAGAGCGGAAAGCGTAAAACTATTGTTTTTTGCTCCCATGTCATCGAAGACTTTTTTTGTAAATTTTTGTTTTTTAAATTTGGTAAGTAATATTGCCTTTCTTTCATTTTCGTTATAAAGAACCCTTTCCCGTGCACCCACTTTTGTATTACAGCATTCCGCCAACTCATGTTTGGGACACGATTTAACAATTTGGAGCGGTACGGTGCATTACTTACATCTATCTTAGATCTGAAATTTGTCATTATTTTTTATTCATTTAATCTAGCTATTTCTACAATTTCTGTCTTTCAGATAACTATTAATCAAAAGCTAGTAGTCTTATTTATTACTAAATTATAACTTCCCACTACTTTACTTTTCTGATCGTGACCACCACAAGAAAAACTAAAGGAGAAGCTCGAAGGTGTAGTGATGTGGCCGTGATGACAATCAGAAAGGAGTGAGTAGCAAAAGAAAAAATTGGTGTAAAATCAGATCAATCATCAGAATCAGGTTATTTTTAATTTAACCAACACGGCTATTCAGTGCCTTAATAGCTAAATCTTTCAGTGGAACAATAATATTCTTTTCGTCGCCTTGTGATCTAATTTCTTTGATTTGTGTTCTTAAACAGTTCACTGTAGGTATAATTTTGCTAGTTATTGCATATTTATCTCCGCATATTTCTTTGGTAACATATTCAAATGGTTGCAAAACCAACATAAATTTTTGAAGAACATTGTTTTCAAAAGCAGTCAAAATGTCAGGTGCATTTGGATTTTCTAACAAATTTTCATTTCTAACGCTTCTCATTTGCATATAGCGCTCAATCATGTAGTATGTGGAGTTCTATCGGGTTTTTACGTCCTATAGTAGTTTTTAAGGATTGAGGCCTTGTTTCTTTCTTAACAAATCGCTATTGATGACGCTGCCTTTAAAAAATTTCACAATTTCAAGAACTTTTGAAATAAGTTTCTCGATGCTTTCTAATTTAAGCATATTTTCAACCACTCTGTATATCGTGTGTGCAAAGCACGGTAGGTGTTTTGATGGTTCTAGGAATGAGTTAACGGCGGCAACTACATTTGCACCATTGTCAGTAACGGCAGCTGCAATATTTTCTTTTTTTAAGTGGAATGTGTTAATACAATCTTCTAAATGCTGTACAATAATTTGAGCTGTGTGACGCTCTAGCAAAATAGTATCCGATGTTCACAAATAAATCGCCACTTGCCAAGTACCTGGAAACAAAAAAATAAGTTGTTAATTTTGTTTCAGTGGGCCAATGTAAAGAAAAATGGAAAAATTTGCGCGCAGTTTTCGTCCGGCACACAAAACCAGCTCCATGGATCATCATCAAAAAACAAGAAACCTTATTATTTGGCCGATGCGATGCAATTTACCATTCCATTCATATAAACTCTGAATAATACTGTATCAGGTAATCTTCCGCAACAAGCAGTAGAAGAAGTGTTGGAACAAGAAGATAACAAAGAAGTAAATGAGTCGCAATCCATATTACATCAGAACATCCCATTATCATACCAAAACAATCCATCACCCATGTCATGCCCTTTGCCTGCATCTTCTCCTATAACCAATCAACCACTGTCGCCCTTGTCATGCCCTTTATCCAGACCACCTGCTTCCAGTACTGACAGCCGTCTTTTCGATTTCCCTTTACTCGTCGTAAAGGGAAATCATTTTCAACAATTGATGATGGTATTATGGACTACTTTATAGCCAGAAAGGCTAAACTTGATAAAAACACTATAGAAACAGAGGACCCTAAGCGAATGTTTCTTCTAAGCTTACTGCCAGACATGAAAGCAATGTCCGACAGTCAAACAAGAACCTTCAAGCGACGAGTGCTGGCTTTAGTGGACGAAATTTTAGAGGAACCTCAGAGACCTTCTTTGGCACCATCCCAGCGAGCCACATCATCACATAATTTGGAAACACAAAGCGTATTTGTTTCTACACAAGAACTGCCCTCATGAAATGACAGCAATCCACGGCAGCATATAATTTTGAAACACAACACGTTTCTCTTTCCACGCAAGAGCAGCCTGTACCAAATGGACAGCGAGTCACACCAGCATATAATCAAATCCTGACATATTATGAATCAGTACCGAGTCTTATTAATACAAATGATGATTAAAATATGGTTTTAATAATAAAGTATGCTTTGTGGTATATCAGGGTGTTTCTTTATATTAATAGTAGGTATTTACTTGTAATGACTGTAATATACTACCACGTTCCCACTATAGGGGTATAAGTCTCAGATCAGTGTTTAATTTAAATATGTAGGGAACCGCTGATCTAATGAATTGTTGACATAGCAAGTTTTTTTGCATTGAATGTTAATTTGAAGTACCAGACCCGGGCTCCCAGGGGGGTAAATTCCAAGTTGGGTGGAAGCAAGGCCAGTTAACCTTGCTAATAATTAAATACGTAGGCACATGCATACACTCTCGTCCGTGATCCCCAGAAGGGGGTGGACAGAGCCTTGGAATCACTAATAAATAAATAGAAATCTTACCTTAGCGTTATTAAAATTCTTTCTTCTGCGCCCACGCACTCCCGCATGTTAGTATTTTTTTTACAAATAGCAGGAGCTATTAACTGTACCAAATGTACGTAGCTATCTTTGGACATTCTATAGAATCCCACAAATTTATTATCTGTTTCACGCAGCTCTCGTGCTGCGACTGACAATCTGCAGTTCACATTATTTTGGATATATGGGTGAATCCAAAATCTGCGTGATGATGATAATCATAACAGACGCCGAAGGAATCGATATAGTATAATGACATCGTCATCTTCGCTCGATCCACTCGACATTTTTATTGCTTCCAATATTTCCCCTTGCTAGGTTTTTCGCACGTGTTTATTTGGTAGTAGAAATAACAGGAGTGACTGAAACCTTGCAATGTGAGTAGCGTCGTGTGCGAAATACAGTTTATAACTAGTTTGTAATTCTAATTACTGATTAATTCCGTCATATTTGAGTAGCTCCATGTGCGGAGGGCCTTAGTGTGCAATCCCACAAGACCCGGTGAAATTCATAAAGTTGAATCAATCTGATAATATTTTCATTATTGAAACTCGAAGAACACGCGTGTTTATTCATTTTGCCGTCCAAATATAGCGTAACCGGCCTCTTTGACGCGCGACCAAAAACCGACCGACGGTGGCTCGCGCTGCGAGTTGGCTCGCGCGGTACGCGTACCCCAAGACTGAACGCGTAGCTGCAGGTATGGACTAGGCGTTCCGGATACGCGTAAACTCAGTACGCGTACAGGGTACGCGCAATCCGTACGCACCTTACCAGGGTACCCGCAATCCATACGCACCTTAACAGTATGTCCTTAACAGGATTCTTACAGAACGTGCATCGAACCTTTGAACCGACAGAGATGAAAGGCAAGCGTATTAAAAGCCAGCTAAAACATATAACGTTTATTAATGAAATCACATAGTACATCTATATCATTTATTTACACTTATCCTGTTCATTAAATCTGCTTTATTTATTACACAAACATGACATATTTAGACATTATACAATTATACGATACCAATTCCAATACTTACAATCACTTCACTTCTTAACTTTGTTTTTGTAGATTGATCGCTTGCTCTCTCACTGTTGACTGTGTTAAATGTATTTTTACAACCACTTGTATGAAGTCGGTTAAGTGGGAGATAATGGTGCAATGCAGCATTTTCTGCAGTTCTGCCAACCAATCGCGTAATGGGGCGTCATCAGTTCAATGTAGCCAACTGTGTATAAATTTTCACAACTTTCACAAAATAACGTTAAAATACAGTTGTCAATGCATAATGTTTACAATAGTAATTAATTAATTAAAATAGGCAAAGCAACATTACAAATTAAATTATATAAAACAAATGATGATTAAATACTAAATACTAAGAAACAAAGCGTTGGAGTCAACAGTAATTATTACAAAAAATTGGCAAATGTCAAAAAGAAGAATTCATTATTTTACAATGTCAGGGCTTATTACTAGTCAATATATTAAAAACTAAATACTATGAAACAACAACATTGAACTATTTCTTTATATTGATTATTATCATCAAAATTGTTAATACAAAATGTAATAATGAAATTGTCAAAGTAGAAATAATGAATAATAATTCAATGCGCTGGAGTCCTATAGTCACTGTGTTTATGACTGTATTAGCTGGCACTGGCCCACCGCCCTCCAGCGTCACCACTGTGGTGCTGGGTGGTACATGCTGGGTTTGAATCGTCAGGGGCTTCGGTTCGGGCTCTGGCATCATTTGGCATCATTTCCACGTATGATGGCGACCGGCGGCAGTTAATGCTTACGCTGCTTGTGCCTGTGAAACAAAGTTAATAGCTGTTAAAATGCTAGTAAAGATTAACTAATTGACATTGTCCATTTTTTTAAGAGTATTAATTCCAAAATCATTTTAAGGGAATAAGTTTATCCGTTTTACTCACCTAATTGGTCCGTTTTGTCCGAGAATTAGGAGGAGCCCAACATCCTTCTTCATTACACGCCATATTTAAATTATAATGAAGCAATAATTAGTTTTGACTTTTATTACTATGAAGTCTTTGTCAGACCGGACGCGTACTTTAGCGCTGCATAGTAGCGTTATAGCGTCCCGTTTTAACGTCGCGCGAGGCTTTGTCAAACAGTATGCTTTAGCGCGCGTTAGGGCGCTGATTCAACGACGCCGCGCCGCCATTTCGCCATTCGCCAAAGCGTAGTGCAGATCGATAGCAGTGTGAAAAGTTTATTCGTTATTGAGATGTCGAGTGATACAGATGTGGAAGAATTTTTACTTTTATATGCTTTATCACGGTCAAAGAGAAAAAGAGTGTGGGTGCACGACATCAGTCAAAAGAGAAAGGATTAGGATAGTATCATCGTTTGTGTCGTGATCTTGCATCACATGAAGATCGTTTTTTACATACTTTCGTATGTCTCAAGATTTATTCGAAGAACTACATTAACTGCTCATCCCAAAAATAAGTAAATGTACCACAAACTGGAGGACGCCTATTTCTACAAGAGAAAGACTTGTAATCTGTCTAAGGTAAGAAATATTTATTTTTTGTTATACATGTTCATTGCGTTATTATTATGAAAATCAATCAAAATCATCTGAGTTGTAATCAGATGTCGATGCTCCAAAATTAGTTACATGTAGAATATCGACTTCGCGTAGTGGTTGACGTAGCTGCTCAGGCTGTTGCAGGTATGATGAAGTACTGTTAGATAAATCTATAACAGCTATTGGGGATGAATCTTCGAGCACAGAATTGGGTACTGCATAGCAGACGGAGTCTTCGGTACTAATAATGGAATAAATAATAATAATAATAATCCTCTGTTTCTATGCTTGCAAATAACTTGGCTAGTTCTACTTTTGGCCTTTATCTGTTTGTCTTTCGAAAAACTTTGAAATGTTTGGGCATAACTTTGGAATAGGTGATCTATGGCATCATACTCTTGTTTTTTTATATTTTGAAGAAAATTTATAACTATATTTATAACATTTCGCTGTCAGTTTTTTTTATTTTCTTAGCTCGTGAACTATTTGTGTCATTTGTTTGGGGCGTCTCTAGCGGAGGTGTTTCTGGCGGGGGTGCGCTTTGTGTTCTTGGTGGAGGTGTCGTGTGCTAGAAGGTTCCGTAGTGAATATTAAATTATTTAAACGTTATAATATTAGAACGTTACGCACTTTTATGCCGCAATCCACGCGCAGACGAAGTCGCGGGCAAAAGCTTGTATTGAAATATCTTAGTTCATATTTTAAAATGGAAAAAAACAAACATACTTATTGATTCGAAAAAGGTATGTTACGCAGTTCAAACCTTGGGTAATTTTTTATGTAGTGATAAAATAAAACCATAAATACTATATTAAAGCATTTATTTATTTTTGAAATGTTAAAAAGACAAGTACAAGCTGACATAATGTCATACCACGACCACTCTGTTGACGACACACAAAACATTGAATTTATACTATAAGAATATTAAGTAAATTTCAGCTTCTACTAAAAATTATACAAACTTAGAAATAATGTAAGCTTCATAATGGACAGAAAAAATAAATAGTCGCTCATTTTTCAGATATCATCTTTTGAAAGTGACAATCTGGAAATGTGAAAATTTTACCTATTGATAAAAAAGAGTCAACTTAAACTGCATAAATAAAATAAAAGTACGTAGTTGAAGTAATAAAAGTAAACGATAATTTATGTAGTAAGTTGTAGTGCTGAAATATATCCATAATTATTGTTTTGTACATGTATTCTGTATAAATACTTTAATTTTTAGCCAATCTTTATTATTTAGAATTTCTGGATATTGACTTCGTAAGTATTCACATTCGTCACATTTTGGAGGTTTTCTGGATTTAATATGTTTCGAAAAGAAATTTAAAACCACTTTTTTGTTGTGGTGTCCAAGGAACTAGTACATTCAATAGATTTATATGAACAAGATGGCATGGATTGTTTAGAGCAATCGGATGAGTTTAAGGAAGTTTTATTTATAGGAGAAATTGGTTCTAACATTTCGAAATCGAGAATTTCCTCATTTTGAATATCTTCGCCGATTATTTCTTCTTCTAAATTGATATTAATTTCGTCTAGAGTATGACCTTTATACTCCGCGTCTCCAGTTTCCATTAAAAGTAACAGCTTAGAAGTTTTAGCGGTTTGAAACACATCATCCGGTAATCTATAATTTTGTTTATGAATTGACATCGTATGGCCCATAAATGAAGCCAATTGCTCCATGTCGTTTTCGGACATAATTCAAAATATATCTAAAAATTGATGAAAACAAGTACACTTACCTTTACTTAAAACTCACGCAAACACTAAACTTTCGTAAATTTTACGACACACTTGTTATAACTCCATACACAAATCACACAAGACGACAATGACAGTGCGTGCCACACTGACGGACGTAATAAAGAAGGTACAGTGAAGCAGGGGACGCGGAACTGACGCACATTTTGTTTTTTTCAGGAATCGTGATTTTGCCGTTGTATTTTTTACGATAGTTTATTAATCTAGGGTTAAAGTGGCTAAATGTTTGCGAAGTCGAGTCTAAGTTAAAGCTTTTGGATTTCTTGCACCACAAGCTTTCGCGTATTTTTCTGTAGTCTTATACACATATAACTGATCCCCCAGCTTTAGAAAATAAGAAATCATTATCTGAATTTACATATTTATGTCTTAAAGAAATTAAGATATCGATATCTTTTTGAACATCTTTGCTATATAAAACTGGAACCCCTCTCCCTCTTTTCCCTCGAATAACAATTCGTTTTAAACTGTTTACTAATGTTTTTCCGTTGCTGTTAGTACTTTATCAAATTGTTCATATTTATTGTTTTCGTTATCTTTTTTTATCATAGTTTTAGTAAAAACTCAAGTGTAATTTCTGAAGTTCTCCGGGACGCCGTCGGTTTAGTAACAAAAGGCGGCAGAACACGGACTCTAATAATTCATTGAATGCATTGCAATTTAATGAATTATTTGATTCCGATAGCTTATCTACTGCGGATGCAGCAGTTTTATTTAGATAGTCTTTTAAACATTTTAAATCAGATGCTAATGGGACAATTGTTGTTTCATTATATCAAGCAATAAAAGCAAAAAAGAAGACCACAGAGGGCGGCCGTTTAATCCCCGTGTTTCAGTATTCCTAAAGATGTGAGGATGCTGAACAAAGGCTCAGGGGCAATAGTTGCCGTATTCATAACATGTGGTCTGAAACAATGAGTATGAGAAGTTATTTAGGAATAACAGCTCACTTTGGTGAAGGTAATGATATGTTTTCAATTACTCTTGGAGTTTACGAGTCAAACGATCGTCATACTTCAGAACATATATCTGACATGCTATTGAAAACTTGCGCTGAATGGAATATAGATAATGACAAAGTTTCAGCTGTAGTTACAGACAACGCAGCTAACATGGTAAAAGCTGTTGATTTAGCTTTTGGAAAAGCATATATACCGTGTTTTGCACACACTTTGAATTTGGTTGCACAAAATGCTATACAACAGTGTGCTAATCTGCGAAACTTGATAAACAAACTAAAAGAAATAGTGACTTGGTTCAAGCAAAGCAATGTTGCTAGCAATGAGCTACGTAAAGCAACCGAGAAAAAAACAAAATTAATCCAGGAGGTCCCAACGAGATGGAACAGTACGTTCTACATGATTGAACGATTTTTGGAGCTTCGCACCGTCGTCAATAATATAATAATTCGTCATAAAAATGCACCACCGATGCTTACTGCGTCAGAGTTCTTCTGTTCTTTCTTCAGTTTTACAAATCCTACGACCGATTGAAGCTGCAACTAAGGAAGTGTCAGGTGATAAGTACTGCACAAGCAGTAAAGTAATACCACTTATTCATTGTCTTCTTTTAAAAATTAAACCTCTTAAAGTTGAAGAATCTCTTGCCCAAGAATTGCAGTCATTGGTCCTGAAAGAGATTGATAAGAGAATGGGCGCTATAGAGAGAGTAACACCTATCGCTGTAGCAACAATCTTGGACCCCAGGTTTAAGAAAATGCATTTCACAGACTCGCTCGCTTGCTCCATGGCTGTTTCAAGAATCAAGGAAATGATGAAAAGTAGGGTACAAAACGAGACCGAGGAATCTGATTCTTCAGATAATTCTGAAAAACCAGAAGAAAAATTTTCGCTGTGGGACGATCACTACAAATTAGTTCATAAGAGCTGGAAAACGGTAAAATCTGACGATTCTATTTCAGATGAACTATCTATTTACTTGCGTAGCCCCGTAGCCAGATTAAGTGAAAACCCTTTAGAAATCTGGAATGATCTCAAGATTCAGCTTCCTAAACTGCATTCAATTGCATACAAATACCTGACTATGGTAGGAACTTCAGTCCCATCTGAACGTTTCTTTTCGAAAGCAGCACAAGTCGTAAATCAACAAAGAAATAGGTTGAAAGGTAAACGTTTAAATAAACTGTTGTTTTTGCAAAGTCTTCCAAAAGAACACTGGAAATAGGATAGGATTATAACAAACTTATAAAAATAAATGCGGATGTTATTTTTGTTGTTACTTTAATATATAATAAAGATTTTCTATACATGAGGCTTTTATTTTACCGTTTTTTTTAATAATACAATGCTTAAATTAGTGGATTTAAAAAAATCTTTAAATAGTACTCGATTTATACAAAACATCGATGTTTTCTTCCAATACATCGATAGAAATCGATGTACAGTTTCGATATATCGAATCGAAAAAAACATCGATGTTTTTTCAAAGTGGACACCCCTATGTGAGGTTATTACTATCACAATGTTTTTTTTGCTTCCATAGTTGTTTTCGGGAATAAAATCCTAAGCATTCAGTACAAGGTAAATAGTCGTCATTTCTGTTGTACTTGTTTGTTTTCTTTGGCTTAAACGTAGAGTTTTGAGTGTTAGTAATGTAATTTTCTTTCTTACGCAAAAGTGTTAGCATTTGTTTACGAGACTTACTATTTTTTGGCATCGATAATACCTTTTGAACTTCCAGTTCATTAGAATGGTTTCTTATAACGTGTTAAGCGAAATTTAAAATTGAACATTCACAATAGAAACAATAATCCCTTTGTCTTAACCTCTTCTTTTAATCCCCTTCCTTTTCTTCGATGGAAAGACCTTCAGTTTGTTTGTATTCGGTAGTTTCATCGTGAATTTCAAATGAAACCTAAAAGAAAAAAAATATTAATCAATCGATAATAGGTAGGTAAATTATATTTCACATATCGGTCGTATGTGTGTGCTCAGTTAATCTTGTCTACATTAAAGGTTAAGTTAACTGAGGGTTCGCAACGCGTACCTACTTCAACTTTTTTATTTTTATGATAGTACTTTATAAAATTTTCTGGGTCCTTGATAAGTACACAAATTTCAAATTAATCCGACGTTTTACAGTTCTTGAAAAACGAGTTTAAAGATTCCGTTACATACACAAAAAACAAGCTAATAGTAGTTTTATCGATATTGTATGTATTCAATATTATGTTTTGTATTTCGTTTCGGTGAGCGAATGTGCCAGAGGCCTATTTTCCTTCAAGTCGCATTAATAATTTAGAACAAATCAGTGTTTTTATGTAAGGTTCTGCCTCAAGTTGCTGGTAATTGAGGTCTCATCACAAATATCTGAGTCATTATTAGATTCATCAGTGGTTTCTGGTACATAAAGGTTATCGCTTGTATCCCAAAAGTCAACATCTTCATCGTTTCCGGCACATTAAAAGATGTTCTTTGATCTTCTTCGGCGTTTACACAACTTTCAGGACTATGTGTAGTATCAATAATATCACTCTTTTCAGTAACTACGTGATTGATATTTTTGTCAAAAACGGCACGCACTATTTATGATACTATTTTCACATCGATATTCGGCGCTAACGTTAACTGAATTGCTAGTTGAAGCTACGCATAATGCCGTTCTATTTTCTGTAAATTGTTTCTAAAAAATATAAATTTAATAAATATTGATATTTTTTTAAGGCAGTTTAATTTATATCTTTACAACGTGATACATTATCTTAGATATTTGTTGTATTTTGATATTTTCTTATAGACACGGCAGGATCTTGTCAACATTTTGTTCATAATTGCTTACATTAACTGCGTTTGTTTTATTTCTTCTTGTGTTATATGCTTGTACTGGATTCAAAAATAAAATAAATTTAGTTAAAAAATATTATTATTATCATACCTATTTAATTTGTAGATATTAAAAAAAGAAAATAAGTACATGTTTAATATTTACAAATTAGCCATCTAAGGTCTAATTATAAATACCTAGTATTCCTGATGACAATATTCGCACTCATCTTGTGGGTAATGTCATACAGAGCAAAGTTACAGTTTCTGCAGCAAAACCATGATCGTTCAAGTAATGTGAGTACATTATAACCAAAATTTAAATCAATAATCATATGTTGTGGTTGCGTCGGTAAAATATTAACAACAAATGCACAATTTATACAATGCGTTCGTAAAATAAAATGCGCCGTATCCCAAGGCGAAATCATTATTTAACAATTGTTCAAAATCCGATCTTGTTAGAAAACCATCTACGTCTAAAAAAATAACCATCTTGGGCTCACTTGAACTGTATACTGACTGTAAGTTAAGACATCTGAGTGCTGAATGTTTGTCGGATATATTGATGATGCCTACTTTTAAAAGCCTGCGCATAAGATTGTTTTGAAATCTTACTAGCATTCAAAGCAATCTTAAAATGACAGACAGATAACTGTTGATTAGTCTTAAACATTGATTAAATAGTTCCATGAACATGGCCCTTAGACTGTGCACATTATTCCAAATGTGTAAGAAAAACACGATTTAATTGGGTTGTAACAGCAACCATAAGTTATTGACTTAATATAAGCAATAAATATGAGCAATCTTATCTTTTTCTCCTTGTCGCGTGCTTCACATTTTCTTTAAATCTAACTTATTATACAAAAAAAATCTTGGTTATGGATTTATCGGATCCATAAGCAAAAAATTAAATCCGTCAATATCACGTCGTACGGTGTGTCTTGTTCAGTATCGACTGTATAATAAGTTAAATCAATGTGAGGTTCATTTTTGCACAAGCCATAGTTCACTAGGTAAACACGCCAGGCGGCTAGGAAGTAGATAAGCCGAATTCTAAGTAATAAACAATGTGAACGGTCGCATTCATTCCTTACATTGTTGTCAAACGTATATTAAAATATATCCTAGAACCATTTCGGCGTCCAATGTGGAGTTAATTGCATTTAAAACGGCGGCCACCTGCTTTTGGCGTCCCATATACGGACGTCATTTTGGTTGACATTGCCAAACCACGCGTCTTGGTCTAAAGTACTATGTGAACTTTGTAATAAAAAAAAATTATATATATATTAACACTCCTTGAACTTCAAAATTTTTTTATCTTTCCTGAAAAATTGAAGGAGAAACAAAGTGTACAGCTAAAAATTCAAATGAGAAAATAATAAAAACTACGGACTACAGATCGTGTATTATTAATTAAAATTTTATTAGAGAATACAAAAATAATATGAATGAAAAATAAATATCTGATTCATATCGGATAATATTTGTCCAGCGAAGGAGTCTTCTCTCTCTTTCTTCTTATTTTATAGTAATTAGACGCGCGTATAAGCACATAACACAGTAGTATACCCATACTGATTTTGACACGCACTTTGCGAAATAAGTTTGGTGAGACGCAATAACGTCGTACTCCTTCTCACATAAAGGGATAAATCCCTCTGCGGTCACGGCGAACTCATCAGTCCGTCTGTAGGGTCCTACATCCGGGAATCCCATCATATCGATGTCACTAAACATTGGTTCATTTTTAGGTTTAGTGGGCGCAGTTGATAACTTCGTCGGTTGAGGTCCATTGCTGTTGGGGTCGCGAGGTGGTAGCGCTGGGGCTGCCGTATTCTTTGAGCCTTTTGACTGCTTATAGAATACTTTTGTTTTCTGCTTTCCCTTTTGACCTGTAGCCGCCGGTTCTGCTTCCTTTTTCTCGGACTGTGTCGACCAAATAACGCAAGTAATTTGCAAAGCCGTACTTGGTAGGCCGGCGAGTGCTGTCTGGATGCCGTGGGCAAGGCGGCCGACCCAAATTGTCCTCAAAAAGTCGTCCGGGGACATCAAGGCCTGTGAGCCCCTTGAGGTGGCGCAGGAACTGATATGGCCTCCGGGCACCCAGCACCTCATGCATCAGCAGCTGCTTAATTTTCTTTTCGTTTGATGAGGTGAGCCTTTTTATGAGTTTCGTTTTTAGCTTCACGTATTTGTCCATTGCGGGTTAAAAATTTAATTATATCCTTCACCTCCCGGGAGTGTTCATTGTCAAGGTGTGCAATCACATAATTAAACTTGGTCAAGTCGCTTGTAATCCCGGTGTTGGATAAGTTGAATGGATTTGGTACCTTGATTTGCTGGCGCAGTTCTTCAGCAGGGTACCCTGTTCTTTCGTAGGCGCGCGGTTATTTTGAGCACCGGCTAGCACTGCACAGGATGATTGATATATCGATGCGTAAGATTCGCGGACTCGCGCGCGCAGTTTTTAAAAGCACGGACAACAAGTGACAAGTGAATGACACATCCCGGGGTTGCCAGGTATCATTAGCAAATCCAAACTTGTGGTAATAGATTAAGTAAGTAGTTTGTATTTGTGCTGGCAACTTTACGGAACACCCGGCGATGGACAATTGAACTTCAACTTGCGCGAACCGAATTTCCGGTTCTTCAGCCCAGCTCAGTGGAACGCCAACTTTAAAAACGTTGCTTGGTACATTACCGTCCATCGACATCGGCACACTTAATTGGTAAAGACCTCATATTTTGAGGAATCTTAAATTTTCAATTTCTTTACCGAAATCTTTAAGAAAACGATTCGCCTGTATAGCCGATTGTGATTAGAGGTTTGCACCGGAGCAGTGAGTACCGGAGAATAACCGGTGATTTACTGGTAAAAGTACTCGATTGAAATAATCGGTATTTAACCGATTGATCTCCGGTGATCGTCGTATCTATTTTTTTTATAAGTACTTATTTAACTTGCATGACAATTATTTACCAACTTGTTTCTTTCTAATTAGATTAATTATTTCAGTCATTAATTCAAAGCGGTCTTGTCCGTTTAAGTGATTCATTTCACTAGCAACTAACTGGCCAAATAATTGGTTGCAATGTTCGTGGTTATTTTTGTAATTTTCTGTTTGCGTTCCATGTTCGTTGCTCATTACTATGGGTTGCTTTTTTGAAATATTTCTTCAAATAAGTCTAAATAGAAAAAAATAGGTACCTAAATAAAAAACATAGATTATATCTTGCATACGTTGAAAACAAAATCATGAACAAATTTAGCTTACCTTGAGTATCCATTTTAATAGATAAATTCAAATATTTTATTTGTTTAAAATAATTCTTCTTAGGTTAACCTCGACCTATCGAACGAAATTCTATACATGTAATTTGTGTTTCACAAATTAAATGCTTTCGGGAAATTCCCGTTACCAAAGACTAATATGTTTGTCTTAAATCATAAAGAGGTTTCTAGGAAAAAAAGTAGATATTCAAAAGATGAACGCGCGATGCATTCGAAATTTAAATATTATGGATTTTAAAACTTTCGCGCCTATTCTATTTTAATTTTTAATAAAATTATAGATTCTATAAAATTACTACGCGATTTTAATTTTTTTTTATTTCCGATTATGTAGCTAAAATAGTTCAATTTATTATTTTATATAACAGTATGGATTTTTTTTTTTTTAATTTTTAATTAATTTGGTATCGATTTTTTACGTTTATATTTTTTTTTGCCGAAAGCATTTTATTTGTGAAACACAAATTACATGTATACAATTTCGTTCGATAGGTCGAGGTTGTTAATCATTAAATTATTACTATAATAGCGTCACCGTAATAAAATATTTTGAGATAAATACTCTTTCACAGTGAAAAAACTTAGATTCAATAATAAAAAAACACACCAGATTTTACGTAAGTGCCTTTTTCGATTTTATTTTTTAACTTCTGTGTAACCTAACATTAACTTCCAGTACCTACTTAAACAAGTTTTCAATATGGATATTTTAAACTATTGTGGTGTTATTCAAACTTATTGATATATTTCACAATGCCGAAAGTTCAGTCAAAAACTAACGGTTAGTTTGAAAAAGTAGAAGAAGACGGCAAAAAGATTCAATGTAAATTATGCAATGCCGTGCTAACCACTGGCGGTGGAATATCATCAGGAGGTAATATTTATCAATAGTGGTCAAGTCCACTTTAGGGTAAATTGAGTAAAGACGACTTTTGTGTAACGTCATGATTTATAGAAACATCATATTTACAATGCTAATTGTAGTTTATTGCTTTGTTTAAGATTATAGAAAGATAACCGAAATAAAATAACTACTTGTATTTACGGAGAAAAACGTGATTAAAAAATGGATTTAACTACTTTTGTTACGAAGGTGGGGATTTGACTATTTTTTAAGAAAAGCAAACTGGATTTGACCAATTTTGTTATGGCTCAAGAGCCTGCGACGGCCAGACCTTCCTTATTTTATAAAAGCTGAAATTTTCTCCGTACATGTCTCCTATACAGGTAAGAACGACCAGCGACTATAGAGTTTGGGTTGTGGTTACTTGAGCAGGTAACAGGTAGTAAAGGCATATAAAATAGTACTTAAAATTTGTTAAAGTATAAAGCTCAATTTTTTTATTTTTTCTTCGGGATAACTGTAGAAATCTCGTCATCCATTGCCGGACACTTAAGACAGTTGTTACCCCTTGCCAGACACCCCTAAACTTTGATAAATTACAATTATACTTTCGTTATAGTATAAAAGCTAAATTTTATATATGTTACTTGGGGGCCTATAAAAAGATGTTACCTCAATAGCCGGACAGTTTTCGTGGTTTTTACATCTTGCCAGACACATTGAAAGTCCACTGTAGGTGGAAGCACGAATGCTTAGTCGATTACTATTTTTTAAGATATCTAATAAAAAATAATTTTATTACATTCATAGTCATGTTGTATAAAGTAAAAAATATTAGTTTAATATCATAAAAATATAATAAAAAGTATAATTATAGGTAAAAAAATATTTAAACTTGTTTATTAATTTAAGCATTGTCGTCGATGTTTTTATTTTCTTCATCACTACTACTCCAGTCGATGGCATGATCGTCCTCATCGATCGTTATGAATAGTTAAAAAATTATGTATCATAATTTGTCATAATAATTGAGTTTTGAGCGAATCACTAACATAACTCGGTAGTTGATCCCCTTCAAACCATTTGAACTGGTATTTGTCATCTTTTAATACCCAGCCGTTATTGTTTGAGCATTATTATTCCAAATGGTACATATATAATTTGCTCGCAGAAATTGCTGCAGTAGCTCGCTTTTGCTACGTGGCAGATTACTGACGTCAAAATTTCGCATCTTCTTTTTTTTAATATTTTGTATGGTTTTAATTTTCCTTTTCTGAAGAGCGCAGGATTGAAATCACAACCTGTGATGGCATGTAATCCAGGTAAACTCTGACAAATTAACAGTCCTAACTCTGCATGTATTTTGGTTAGGTCCACATACCTTAAATTATTGCCAGTGTCTGTAAGCATCCAAACAACCGAATCACTTTTAAGGTGATGCATGTTACCAAGCATTATAGCCGCAATATCGGTATCAGCACTTCTTATTATTACTTCTGCTGAAAAGTTGTTGTTACATGCATTATATACTGTCTTGGTATCTGCTTCCTCGTGTGCTGGGCATGACAACTCTTCATTAATCCTTGAGACAACTTTATTAGAATTATCAACAGTGAAAGAATGACACTTTCTGAAATTGATGTATATTGTTTTGTTGCCAATAAATGGCACCACTTTATCAGTAGCCCAATGTGAAATAAAAAAAATAACTAAAGCTTCTTTCAAATTTAAATTTTTCAACTCTTTCGCGAAATCACTTGGTCGAATTTGTTTGGGCCCAGTTACAGAGTAAGCCCAAGCAGAGTACCAATTGCGCGGATTCTAACCGTTGGGAATGCTGATAATCTTTGATCGATTCATCATCACATCAATTCTCGAAGCTTGAAATTGAGTAGCCATTTGCAACAATTTTTTTGAAATATTTGAACAGTTGTTACCTCGCGGCCGCACCTACAGTGGACTTTCAATGTGTCTGGCAAGATGTAAAAACCACGAAAACTGTCTCGCTATTGAGGTAACAGCTTTTTATAGACCCCCAAGTAACATATATAAAATTTAGCTTTTATACTATAACGAAAGTATAATTGTAATTTATCAAAGTTTAGGGGTGTCTGGCAAGGGTTAGCAACTGTCATAAGTGTCCGGCAATGGATGACGAGATTTCTACAGTTATCCCGAAGAAAATATACAAAAATTGAGCTTTATACTTTAACAAATTTTCAGTACTATTTTATACACCTTTACTACCTGTTACCTGCCAAAGTAACCACAACCCAAACTCTATAGTCGCAGGTCGTTCTTACCTGTATAGGAGACATGTACGGAGAAAATTTCAGCTTTTATAAAATAAGGAAGGTCTGGCCGTCGCAGGCTCTTGCTCTATTACGAAGTTAACAGGATTTGAGTACTTTTGAACAATCCAACAAACAATTAAATTAGGGCTGCCACCAGCACTAAATAACGGTATCAAAAGTAAATATTTACTTTTGATAAATAAAATACTTAAGGTGGTTTATTATTAATTTTATTAAAAAAATGAGTCATTATATATTAGTATGTATTACAAAAACAACCCTAAATAATATCGCTTACACAAGGTTCTTCAACATATTCTTCACATAGTGCCCCCTCCAAGTAACTATCATCCACATTATTAATATCACCATCAGCATTACATCTATTATGGTGTATAACACTTCTATAGTAGTTCAGGTCCTCCCTTCGCATCCACTCTTTTCCAAAATGTTTTGTTAGTAGTTTATCTACGTCATCAATTTTTAATTTTTTTATTTTAGAAGAGGTGTTGATGGACTCTGTTAAATGTCTGAAGCATATTTGCCTGGTTTAGTGATGGAACGTCGAGCGCCAGTATCAGTGTTGTAAAACGGTTCACCTTTCACTATAACTTCTCGAGGTTCTCCTTTCATTCGTGTGAATACGAATCTCTTGCAAGACATAATCTTGAAATGAAAAGCTTGATGGATTTCCTGGCTTGCTGTCTTCCAATCGCATACTTCGATGTCATTCAAATTAAAAACAGTTGCATGTTTTTTTATTATATCAACATAATCGTTTGGTTGAACAATGGTATTTTTCTTTTTTATTTGTTTCTCAATAACACCAAATACCCTATCGGGGGGTATAAACGAATGCCCCGTCACAGGGAAAACAAATTCCACCTTTTTTAGTGATATCGGTGCACTGCTGCTGAACCATTTAGAAATCATTCCGATCATGGTGGAGTTTTTGTTTTGTCCCGAACACCCATCAGACATTAGTCTGAGGACCACACCAGTTAAATCTACATTGTTTTGTAAGCAATGATACAGTGCACTAGATAATTCATTTCGGACCCCTTTGCATGAATGTCTTCTGTCCACAAGTACGAAAATACATTTTCTTTAGTCAGGTCTGCATGGGAATGCCCTAAAACTATTGTAAAGTTATACATGTACAGCTGACGAAAATAATATGTGCTTTGGTCAGGCAGTTTTGGCAATGGTTGGTTTTTAGCACAATCAAAAGATAATGTTTTTATTTTTGGGTCGGTGACTGCTAGGAAGTTGAAAAATGATTTACTTCTTTTTTCATGTACTTTAAGTTCGATTTGGATTTGGGCCTTTGTTGAGTCGTACTTCTCAATTTTTAACTTTTCTTTCAACTCTATGCATGTGGAACACATCACTTCTTGGATGGCTAAAACTTATGTTAAATTTTGTATTAAATATTCTTCTAAAATATGACTCTTTGCAATGGGAGAACTGTGTAGTTTATTCAATAAACATTTTAAACATTGATGCAATGCTTAACTCAGATGGTAGATAAGTACGCCTACTTTTAGATCGGCAGTAGTGTGATTCAACACCCTTGAATTTCTTTATAAATGAAGTGATTGCTTCTCTCAATCCAACGTTTTTAGCCGACTTTAGCTGCGGGCATCAGATAGTAATAAATTAAATTAATTTAAATCCAATGTCATAGACAGCTATTTAGTGAGAATACCGAAATATATCATGAATAATGAAATATGTCATTTAGGTATCTTGATAAGAGGATGTTGCACAACCCTAACATCACCAAACAACAAAAATATTCAACAAATTACTGACCTTTTCTTTTTCTTTTCTACGCGTTTTTAGAAACAGCTTTAGACATTTTCAAAATAAATTGGCTGTTAAAGAAGCTATAAAGGCAGAAATAAATAATATTTTGCGGATCCGAAACATATCTCAAAGCGCAGAAGAAATAGCCACGTTAAGTGAAAATAGTAAAAGAGAAACTGGTCGCACGGATTTGCTTGGATTTCTAAAAAGAAACACCAGTAATGCACATATGACATCCGCCACGGCAATGAATTTATTCAAATGTATACGGAAACACAGTTTCCTGAAAAAAGCCACAATTGGGAAGAAGTTGTGCAATTCTGGAAATTCAATAAACATTTAAAGCCTTTAGACAAAATAGCCCTTAAATACCTAGCTGTGCCTGCTTCTTCAGTAAGGTCAGAGAGAGTATTTTCGACGACAGGACAAATACTAAACGATAGAAGAAACATGCTACACTATGATGCTGTTGACATGTTGTGTTTCTTAAATCAAAATCAGCATTTTCTAACATTATAAAAGGTTTTTTTTTTTAAATAAATGATCATATATAATCGCTTATTCTTATTTCATCATTTTGAAATATAAATTAAAAAAAGAAAAAAAAATTCTTTATTAACCTCCGGTTTTTCACCGGAGATTGCCCGATCACCGGTGAATTCAATCGGTTGTTAAAATCGCGCTCCGGTACAAACCTCTTATTGTAATTGAGTCTGTAACGCACTGTCAGACTTTTTAGTTATCATGTGCAGGCACATATCACGAGGTAAAGTCTCTACGTCATTATATGTTTGGCAAAGACGTAATTTTGCATGCCGAGATATTCGCATCTTCAACACAAAATTAATTAGGAAGGACTTACCTTCGAGATTCAGCATTCAATTGTACAATTCAATAGCGTCTATAAATTTTAATATAGTGTTTTCTTCATCGTTCATAATAGGTAACAGGCAGGTTGCTGTTTTTAAGTCAAAGTTTACCTTGCCCTCCATCGTTAATATTGGTTCCTGTAATTGAGAAAAATTAAAAATATCCCTAAATAAACTTTGCTATCTTATTTTTAGTATTTAATACGTGTGTTTGAGGGTCCAGCGTATATTGATCCTTTATTATTTTACTATGAATCACTCCTATCCACACTGATATAATTATCGTAACACTTTTTCGCAGCACAGTACTTTATTTTTAAAATTTCACCTTTTCTGGTTCTTCAGATTCTTCAGGTCCAATTTTCACTAAATAAGCTCTTATATCATTTAATTCTTTAACTACTATCTTCAATTGTTCCAACTCCATGTACGTAAGTCAGGTATGTATATTTTTCGGAACTCGCGTCGGGTCGCGGCCTCAAATATGTTGCGACACGTCCGGCCTGGAGGTGCTTGCCTAATTCATCTCTCTTCTCAAAGTTTTGATAGCTTTCCCGTGACATTTTCTATAGGCGTAGATCACTACTCCGCTAACAATTAGTATGAGCACTATTATTAATAGATTTTACTTAAACAAAACTGTCCGTATTCCATTTTTATTTCACTTGCGTCTGCTTTTCAATTAGCATTTTGCGCTACTACTATTGTTTTTTCCTTCGAGCATTTTGTTCTCATCGTAAAGATCTTCTGAGATGACCTTATGGTAGGGTCGCCATGTGATGATGATGGTGATAGTGGCCCTTGGAAGCCAGGGATGATAAATAAAAGACGTCTGTTGGGTATACAAGTGCCATGTATTACTAACTAACGTTCGTACAATTACAATATGCAATCTTGCGGAATATGACACCAGCATAATATCGTCTGGTGGCACACCGCGTCTTACTAATATAAGAATAATAAAACTAAAAAAAGCCTCACTACACCAAGGTGTATCCTACACCTTGGTGTAGTGAGGCTTGCCTCTACTACTACTAACTAACTCCAATAGTCAAGATGGATTGTGAAATCGTAAGTATTCTGTATTTGTTGTTGTATAATATAGTGACGCTGTTCCACTGACGCTCAATTTCACGCCAAATATATTATGAAAATTATTTATTAACGTTACCAGGTAAAAAGCAAGCCTCTTACAAAAGAAGAGACCATGGTTTTGGTGGACAGTAAAATATTACTACCAAAACTACTAACGCCAGCAACAATAAAATGAAAACCGAAGAGTGGATTAGATTAGCAGAGCGTTTTAATGCTTCGGGTGTAAACTGCCCTAGGACACCACAGCAACTGCGCCTAATATGGGAGAATTTAAAAAAAAAATCCAGGAAACGCTACACAAAATAAGAATGAATCGCATTAAGGTTAGCCAGTAGTTACTAGCTTTTTTACTTATTTTTGTTCGCAGCAAATATAATTAACTATTTTAGGTATTTGTAACTTAGCATTTTGTTTTTACATTAATAATTATTTTCAGACCGGCAGTGGACCATCCGATTATATACCCCCTGACGACATATTAGACAGAGTCGCTGGTATGATTGGGAGTACTGCCACTAGATTGACTGTGCCATTTGGGGGTGACAAGGACTCTGGAGAGCTAACAAATGAGGGTGGTAGTAGTTGTGATCATGATGATGATGCTAGGGTATGTGTGAAAGCATCTGGGGCAGATTTAATGCCTATGGTTATTGACCATGGCATAGAAATTGTGGTCTGTGACAGTGGGAGTAGTGCTGCTGGTGGTGGTATTGGTGATGTCAGTGGTAGTAGTGATCAGGTTTCGCAGAAGGTGATCACACCAAATAAACAATTGACTCTCAGTACACAGAGGGCACCGAGGGCAGGTAACAGTAATAACACTCTGCAATTTTGTGTAAATTATTTAACTTTTATTTTCAAATGCAAAATAAATTTAATTAATATTAAATTATACATTTATAATTAATAGCCAAGATTTTAAAAAATGTATATCCAGAGCTGTGCTTAGTAAGTGGGGTTTTAGTGATAAATTGGTTTTAGGATTTTTGAAAGTTTCACAGGCATTACATTTAAGCACATACTGATGCAAAAAATATAACTATAATACACATAGTCTTTCTTATAGTTTTTTGATATAAAATACATAAATAATCCAATATTTATTAACTTTTCAGTGAGAAGGAAATGGAAGGTAGATGACAGCCGAACTGCAAAAAATAATGCAATCGCTGAATACTTCGCTATTATTCCTGGAAGAAAAATTAACCAACATTTACTTAGAAAAGGAAAATTTCAAATTAAAAAATGCACAACTATTATTAGAAATTGAAAATTAAAATTAGAATTAGATAAATTTGAGAGAGAAATTAATTAATTTATTTCTCAAATTTATCTAATTCTAATAACCAAACTATTTTTAAATTACCTCTCTATAGTATTTCTAGTTTTAATGTGTGCTTCATTATATCTTTGTTCTGATTCAATTACAGGGTTCAGCAGTGGTGTTAATAAATATGATCTATTAGGATAAGCACTGTCACCAAGCATCCAGCGATTGCCAAACATACCTGCATCACACTGTGCTGTTCACAAGTACATATTATTATTAAAATTATTTTTATATATTATATAATATATTCTATACAAAAAACAATATAGAGACTAACATAATGATTTCAAACAGTGCAAGCTTACCTCTAAGCACAGAATTATTAAAAATTGTAGCATCATGTGCAGAGCCTGGCCACCGAGCAACTAAGTTCATAAGCTTTAAATCAGCATCACAAATTGCTTGAACATTTAATAGTCTAGTCGACAAGTTGAAAATGGTACAGAATACAGATACTGCTCTTAAAATTACGTGCGATAGCTCATTGGATCCGGAATGACGTCTAGAAAAATGTGCTAAAAGCGTGTATTAGCACACAAAAAATTGCAAAAGTTATAAACAATTAAAGATGAAAAAATGGCATTTCGTTTTTTGCCAATATTTCATAAAATATTAATATTTAAGAAATTTGAAAAAAAGATTCTGAAAGAGGAGAAAATTTCCAATAAAAAACTCCTAACTCCCGGAACTCTATCTCCATTATTTATAATTTTAATTTAACGCTGAAGATAGGTCTGCGCGTGACATTTTTAGGATGCGCGCGTGGCGTCAAAAGCGAGTACGGCGCATTAATTAATTTATTTAAAGTATTAAATTTTTTTTTTTAATTTGAAAAAATTATGGTGTGTTCTGAACACTATAAATAATTTATTCCCGTTGGAAATTTTACTTAAAGTTAATTTTTCAACGAGTTAAACAATTGTTAACTAACGAAATTTTCTCGAACTATCGTCTTAATTATAAGTGAAAAAAAATGTTTAAATAATGGTCGTAAAAAATTTTCGCTTCGTGGAGCCTTTCTTACATACATACTTAACAAGATCGTGCCATAAAAGTTAAAAAAATATTGATACTTTGTTTATAACAATTTTTTAATTGAACAAAAACTTAAAAATCCAAGTAATGTTGTTAAAAAAATAATTTTTTTTATAAATCATCATATTATCGTTTTTTTATTAATACAAGATATTAATTAATTTGCAAAAAAAAATTTTCCCGCCATTTGTTGATAAATTTTTTATAAACCAATTGATTAAATCAATATTAAAAAAAAAAAATTCACAACTTTATTACATCATAAATATTATGATTTTTTAAAAAAAAAATTCCTTAATAACAATTTTTCATTGTTTATAATCGTTTTTTTTTATTTCTATTGTTTAAATAATTAGTTAAGAAATTATTTTTCTTCTAAAAATCATAATTGACAGACCATATTATATATGGTCTGTCAATTATGATAACATAAGTAACAAAAATTTTTATCAACAATTCTATTGCTTATTAACTTACCAATTTGTTATAAACAAATTTTCAACTTTTTTTATTTTTTTTCTAAAACTTCTAAAAGAAACAAAAACAACCATATATAACAAAGTATAGAAATTTGTTTTTTTAATTTTTTATTGCACTTTTAAAAAACACGTGTTACAAAAGTTGCAGCGGCTGCTTCGTTTGTCTACTAAAAAACTAAAATAACTTTTAAACTATTAGAGATACGACAATAAACATTCTAGTCTTAAAAAAAATTTTAGTTATCACTAATTTATTGTTACGCGCATTTGTTTATAAAAACTTATATTTTTTACACGCTTTTTATTAGCTTCACTTGTATGTCAGTTTGTCAGTATGTCAGTATGTAACTCTCCGTGGGTAATCTGCGCGCCTGCGGCCTTCCTTGGTTCTGGTAGCCGTTTCTCTGGCTCCCTCTCCGAAATTGAACTCTGATTCGCCATATTTATAATATTTATAAATAATTATTTTATTCTCACTAATAAATAAATTATTAGCGACTGTGTGGCCGAGCGGTTTAAGTGCTAAACTGCCCGTACAACAGTCGCTCAGGCGTGGGTTCGAGCCCTGGCAGTCGCAGTTTTTCTGCGACTTCCAAGGCTCGCTCCCGTGCCGACTATACTCTGGCCAGGTTTCTGTGGTTTCCTTGGTCACTGTGCTAAGGGTGGGGCACAGGCAAATGCGGGTACAGATTGTAAGTCGGCCACAGCCGCTATAGAGGTAATGAGAGTGTAAATAGTCAAAATAAGGAGGGATTCAATCCCACGTGTCTAGGCCAAAATAGGCTGATGCGTAAGTTCCAAAAAAAATAAATAAATTACTTACTGAAAATTTAATTTAATAAAAATAATAATTTAATTAATAATTAAATAATTTCATAAAAATAATAATTTAATTAATTAATAATTTAATAATTCAATAAAAATAATAATTAAGAAGTTATTAAAGTTTTAATTTTTTTACACGCTTTTTATTAGCTTCACTTGTATGTATGTTTGTATGTTTGTATATTTGTATGTTTGTAACCGACTTTTTTGGGCGCGATTTTGACCAACTTTAAACGGCCAGATTTCGTTTAAACTTTGTGGATTTATCGAGGACCGATGACAATACACTTATTTGATAAAATTATTTCATTTTTCAATTTACAAAATATGATTTTTATTAATTTATATAATTTTCATCTATAGTCGATAAGGTAGAAACTTAATTTCAATTGTTGTTTGAACCTTTCTATCCGAAAAAGGTAAACGATATTGAGGAAGGTGTAGATCATGATGTCTATGAAGAACAACCAAATACACGTAGCACACTCATCGCCTTGTTAGATGGTAAAAACAAAATGGTCGTGAGAAATCTTTCTGCAGTTGTAAGAGTGCCATACTTTATAGCCGCATCAGATCCAGAAAACTTTTTCTACAGCTTACTCATTCAATATATGCCGTATCGTTCGGAAGCTGAACTACAAGTAGCGGCACGAAACTCTAGCGCTGACCGTTATTGCGCAGAAGTAAAAATTTAGGTATCATGGGGGAGCTTGAGGAATGAAGGGCGGGCGTGCGTAGCGGTGAGTGGCTCACTAGTCGCATTCCGTCCCCCGCACCGAAACGACGCACCGCGGACTCCCAGTGTACAGTCTCGCTCTGAGTTGCATTGTTATTATTGTTAATTTTCAGTTGGTTTGATAAATATAATTATATATTTTGTTGTTTTTTTAAGTTTGTTTATGAATTTAAAGGGAATAATATAACTAGAAGAAATACCGTTTTGCGTTGTTACCATTGCCTGATTCAGATTAGACTAGTCTTATATCTAAAATAAAAATTGACAATATAATAATGTTTTATTTTTCTACTCCCCGTAAGCTTTTCAAAATTTATTTATTCATTCATGGTTACTATCTATACTATATAATTATGTCTTAAGTAATACGAAATCTTTGGAAATTAGAACTATAAACTATAACATATATAAGCACAAACACGCACGTAACGTACACACACACACACACACAGATTAAAACGATGTTGAACATGATTTGGCTATTAATTAGGTAATTAAAGTAAATATTGTATTGCGTACGCGACGGTACCGATGCGCAGCCATCCCTTCTACGTTACGTTCAGCGCTAGACTTACATGCCGCTAGTTATACTTGATGGTTGTGAAAATGCAAAAGATGCTTTCTTAGCTCGCGAAGATCGTTTGAACCAAATGAGTAGATATATGTGCCAATTTCGAGAGCGGGATCGACAGCTAGAAAATGCATTTAATCAAGTACATGCATTTGAAATTTTAGAACAGCCAGAAACTGTCAATCCTGAACTTGACGAAGAAGAATTACCAGATGTAGAAATGAGCAATGATCAATTCCAGAGGGCACAGCAGTCTCTGAATGCTGATCAAAACCAATTATTCATCTCCGTCACAGAGAGCATTAAGAAACAACTTAACGGTGATGTTATACGAGAGAGAATTTTCGTTACTGGACAAGCAGGCACCGGAAAAACTCTTCTCTTTAATGTACTGAAAAACCAAGTTAACCGATGTTATGCAAAACCGGTTGTGAAAGAACAATGAACAGCTGCTTCTTTTAGAGGCCATTTTTTCTTTCCGACCTTTGAATCTTGTCCCTTCTGTTACCTGCTTTCTTTCTGCTGACGTGGCTTATAGTCTATACCTTCTTCAGTTGAAAACGTGGCTCATAGTCGATCTTACAGTTACCAAAAACAGTTCAGTGTATAAGCCTCCTCCTGGTGTATTAAAATTTTTTATTTAGTTTTGATGTGATTGCATGAAGTTTTGTTGAAATTAATTTTAAGTTTTGAAGTTTTGTTGAATTTTTAGTACATCGAAGTAAAATCGATTTTTATAAAATATTATTAACTGAAGTGCCACGTGTTTAATTTATTCTGAAGGATTGTTTGATATTTTTCTCTTAACATTTTAATATTTCATAACAATGGACTTCTCAGTGAAATGTTTTCTTTGTGAAAAAAAACTCATTAGTTCTTCTCACGAGTGGACGTCAGTTAAAGAACGTGGGATACGTACAATGTGTGAAAATAGTAAAAAAATAGGGGACAATAAATATAAACTATTGGAAGGTCAGTCTGAAATTAAAGTTCATGAGAAGTGTCGAGTAGCTTATTTAGTTGCAAATAAAACCTCTACAGGGTCTTCTAATTCATCCGAAGTATCAACTCGTAGTTTTTCAAGTACTTTCGATTATAAAAAATTATGTTTAATTTGCCAAAAAGATTATTATCAAATTATACGTAAAAAATGTATTATAAGTTCCGATGAAATAAAAGAAAAGTTATTAGAAGTTGCAAAACTGCGTAATGATTTACTGGGAAGTCAAGTCACAGATTTAATTTTACGTGTACAGTCATTAACAGAAGCAAAAGCGCGTTATCATCGTACGTGTCTCAATGATTTAAAAAAAAATCCAACTAATCCAAGTGATAAATAAGATTCACCACTTGAAAGTTCATTGAAATTTATTTTTCATTTCATTGAAAACAATTTAGAATGTCAATTCACACTATCGGAATTGATAAAAATTATGGAATACAAGCCAAAACCATCAACTTTGATCAGTAATTTACGAAAACATTTCGGCAATGATATTACGATTACTGGGGTGGGCCTGAAGAGTATTGTAACATATTGTGGAACTGGTGATTTACCTCACGATGATTTGTGGTATATGCACCATGAGCAGCGTAAAGATGATGAACACATTCGTATAATTCGAACTGCAGCTGAACTAATACGAAAGCAGATTAAAGGTACACAGTTCGAAGTTAAAACTTTTCCATCGTCGACTAGCTTCCTTGAGACTGCTCAGGGACAACAAGATGTGTGAGACCCGACAGTGCAGGCCAGTTTATGATTAATGTAATCGGACCTGATGGATTCGACGTATATCAAACCTTTACATTCGAAAAGGAGACGGATCGGGATGATGTGGCGGTTCTGTTAAAAGTTTGAGAGCCATTTTTGTGTTAAACCGAATATTACAGTAGCCAGATATCATTTTTTACTAGAAATCAAGTGGAAGGTGAATCAATAAGTCAGTACGTCACGGCATTAAAGTTAATAAGCAAAAGTTGTGTGTTTTCGTCACTGGAAGAGGAATTAATAAGAGATAGAATTGTATATGGCATTAGAAATTCTGTGGTTCGAGATCGTTTACTTCGCTCAGACGAGTTAACTTTAGAAAAGGCGATAGAAATATGCTAAGCTGATGAAGTATCAATGGAAGGTTCGCGTCAGTTGAAATTTTAAGCAAGTATTCATTGACGCGGTGGGAGCGCGCGGCAGGGATAGTGGCGCATTCGGCCGGCGATGGAATGTGACGGTCGGGCGGCGCGCAGTGAGGGCGCGTTTATTTGAAACGAATTTGTTCGCGCCGACACAACGCGCTTTCGCCAAGTGGCCGCGCGGCCGCCGCGCAGCGACCGCCTGCGAGTGTCTGGAGAACGCGCTGCTATAGCGAAATACACTTTATTTATTCAGCAACTACGTTGTAAATTCAATGAGCAAGAAACAAACACTTTTTACATCGCTATTGCACGCCAACTTTTACTTCATTACTCAAATTTCAATTTTGATTCATTTCACTTACTCAAATTTTGTCGTTAAGTACACATGTGCCTATTATGCGGAATTTAACTAAAAAGAAAAAAGTTATAATTGGGTATTACTTGTATAATAAATGCAAAGAAGAAAAAAAGAGACGTCGAAGATTTTGGGTCCATCCCATTTTGGAAAAGAGAAAAATTTGGTGAATTTCATACGCTATATAAAGATGTGCGAGAAGATGACGCTGAATTTGTAGATTATTTCAGAATGAATATTACAACATTTGATAAACTACTAAGTATCTTACATGATAAATTGAAGCACCAGAACACTGTTATGATAAACAGCATTTCCTACTGAACGATTATCTGTGGCATTGAAGCAAGTAAATTATACAAATTATTTGATTTAGTATTTATTGACCATTAAATTCCTTGCCACAGCTCGCTTGAATTTGGTGGACTCATTATATTGTATTGAGAAGTAATATTTGACTCTTCAGCTACGTAAGATGTTTCCTGGGATTCAGGACGACTAAGACCTCCAGAATTATAGGAGGATTGAGATTGCGAGCGATTAGATTTACCAGCAGTGCAGTGACTATACTGATATGAGTTTTCATAGGGTGAGTTGGGATGCCCAGTACGACATATATTATCGGTCGTTGAAGCATATGATGCTTGGGGAACAACATTATAGAAAAATTGTTTCTTGTTTTTCATATTTCTTACAATAGTCATCACCTGTTACTGGAATTCAACTGCATCCTCATCGTTGAAGCGATCAACCGTCTGTAAAATGCCTCTAAAAAAAGACATCATACGGCTAACGCCGTCTTTTTCAACAGTATCCATAAACTATACGAATCTTGAATCGGCGCTACTTGCTTCTTTTTTTTAGTTTTACTTTCTGCTTGCTCTACATTATAGTCACCGCTTGAAATAGATTTGCGGTGGTTGGATATTTTTTTAAGAACTGCATAGTCTCGTAGTAGGGATATTTATGAATTGATTTTGAAGCAGATCCAGATTTACTTTCCATCATCTTCTTTTTGCATTTCATCCAAGCGTCCCACATATTTTTCCATTTGGCTGACACTTATTACCTGACATTAAAAAAATATCAGAAGTCTTTACTAATATTCAAAATGCAAAAGTGTCTGTTTCTTTGTTTATGTGTTTTTGAATGTGACTTATTTTCGGCTTAACCGCTGCAACGATTTGACGAAATTTGGCACAACGATGTTATACATAATTTTTATCGTGTTGAAAAAAAGTTTTATCAACATTTTTTTAGTTTTTCTCAGGTACTTGGCGACCAGACATACTCTTGCCGATTTAAGATATGCCTTTAGAATTGAGAAAACTACATTAGCCTTCATTATTCAAGAAGTGTTTAACTGCATGTGGTCAGAGCTAGTGAACATATATATGATGCCAGAATCAGAAAGCGAATGGCAAAAAATAGCCGAAGACTTAGCTGTAAATGCACATTTTCTTCACTGCGTAGGTGCTATTGACGGAAAGCATATCTGAATAATTAAGCCCACAAGAAGTGGATCTATGTTCTTAAATTATAAGCACTTTTTTCCAATTGTGTTAATGGCAGTCGTTGACTGTAACTACAATTTTATATTCATTAACGTTGGTGCATATGGCAAGGAATGCAATTCAAATGTTTTTAAAGAAATTCCATTTTGGAAGAGCCTATTGAATAATACACTTTACCACGGCCTGCTATTTTTCATGGGACGTGATTGTTTACCTTACGTATTTATTGTAGATGAAGCATTCGCTTTACACAACAACTTACTTCGACCTTTCAGTGGTCGAGAACTTAATGAAACACAATTAATTTTTAATTATCGTCTTACCAGAGCAAGACGTTATGTCGAATGTGCTTTTGGTATAATGGCCAATAAATGGGGAATCCTTCATCGGCCTTCAAATGTATCCCTCGATTTAACAGTCGACATAGTACAAACAAGTTGTTTATTACAAAACTTCATACATAAAGAAGAAGGCATGGATAATTTAATGGTATTAGATACTAGCTTTGAGCTTGAGACACTTCGACGATTTGATTCTGTACCAGGTAATTTAACAGCAAGTAATGTTCGTCAAAGTTTTGCAGAATATTTCATGTCTGATCAGGGCAGTGTTCCGTGGCAAAACAAATATTGTTAATAAGTGCACAATTCGTGGTGCACACCATTGCGTTTGTGTTTCGAATATATAACTACCTACCTTCTTATATTTTTTTATTGAATACAAGTTGGCCCTTGACTGCTTTCACACCTGATGTTAAGGGATGGTGCAATCTAAGATGTAAGCAGGCAGGCTAGAAAATTCAAAAAAAAATTAAAAATTCAGAATCATTTATTTCAAGAAGGCCAATTATAAGCACTTTTGAAACGTCAAATTAGACTATTTGTAGTGACTCTACCACCGGCTCGGAAGGCAGGTCCTGTTGAGAAGAGCCGGCAAGAAACTCAACATTTGCTCTTTTAAAATTATTAATTTTTACAATTTTAACTGTATTGTTACATAAAATTATTTATTCTACTACTTGTGTGAAGTTGAAAGCTGATCCAATTGCCTCTCAACCTCTTTGTCATTTAAAAATTCATCTATAGTATAATAACCTTGACTCAGTAAGTGAGTTTTAATACATTGCTTAAAATTATGCAATGGCAGATCTAAAACTGAATTGGGCATCTTGTTGTAGAAGAGTACACCCAGTCCAACGAATGACTTTTGAACTTTTCGGAGGCGATACGCTGATAAAACTAATTTATGTCGATTCCTAAGAAGACGATCGTTTAAGTCCTTTTTCTGTTTATACATATTTATATTTTGTTTGACAAAGACTAGGTTATTATATATATATATTGACAGGCTACTGTAAGGATTCCTATTTCTTTAAATTTATCACGAAGGGACTCACGGGGTTTTAGTTTATATATCGACCGAATTGCTCGTTTTTGAAGTATAAATACAGAATTTATGTCAGCAGCCTTGCTCCACAATAAAATGCCATAAGACATCACACTGTGGAAGTACGCAAAATAGACTAGTCTAGCTGTTTCTACATCGGTAAACTGTCTTATTTTTCTCACTGCAAATGCAGCTGCGCTAAGTTTACCTGTTAGTGATTCTATATGAGCGCTCCACTGAAGTTTACAGTCCAAGGTTACTCCTAAAAAGACTGTGGAACTTTCCATCTTTAGTGTTTCACCATTTATCAATAAAGACTTATCTATTTTTTTTACATTTGGTAATGAAAACTCAACACATTTAGTTTTCTTTGCATTTAACAGTAAGTTATTTGCAGTAAACCAATGCGACACATGCGATATGGCACAGTTTACATCGTCAAAGTTTGTTTTTTTCTATCAGTCTTAAAAATTAAAGATGTGTCATCAGCAAACAGTACGATTTCACAAATGTCGCTAACATGGTATGGTAAATCGTTAATATACACTAGAAATAGAAAAGGACCCAAAATTGAACCCTGTGGAACGCCCATTTTAGGAGATGAGCCACGCGACTTAATTCATTAATGCATACCTTTTGAGTTCTATCACTGAGATAAGATGCAATGAGATTAAGTGCAACATTTTGAATGCCATAGTGGCTCAATTTAATTTAAAGAGTTTTATGGTCAACACAATCAAATGCCTTGGACAAGTCGCAGAATACGCCAATAGCATTCTTAGATCTTTCCCAGGCATCAAAGATATGTTTTAATAATTCTGCACCTGCATCAGTTGTATTGCGACCTTTTGTGAAACCATATTGGTCGGGGTGAAGCAAGTTATTTAAGTTAAAATGACTAAGAAGTTGATTTAAAACTACTTTTTCGAAAACCTTACTCAGTGTTGGCAATATTGAAACCGGTCGGTAGTTATTCAGGTCGCCTGATTTGAAAAGTGGAATTACTTTGCCATGCTTCATTAGGTTCGGAAAAGTACCTGAATCCACACATTCGTTAAAGATAACAGCTAAGTGTGGAGCAATGTCATTAATTATATTTGATATCACTTTTACTGACATCCCCCATAAATATCCCCCAATCTAGAATGAAATCCACACCTTTTTCGGTTTTTACAGAATATCGTACCAGAACGCTTAATCGCTTGACGCTACGTCTTTGTGGTAACTAGCCAAGGAGAAAACCTCCCACCAGCTAGACCAAGACAAATTAACAAAAATCTCAATCTGCCCCGCCGGGAAGCGAACCCAGTACCTCCGTCTTATAAATCTACCGCACATACCACTGCGCCACGGAGGTCGTCAAAATAAAAAAATGTGACACTTACCAAATGTGTTTTTTACTCCATCAGATATATCACGCCAGGTTTTAGTCTGTCTTTTTAGTTGAGTCTTACGTTTATCCTTATACGATTCGCTTGTTTTGTCCCACAGGACATCTCTTTCTTCCGCCAAAATTATTAACGTTTCTAGGTTAATATCATCCATTTTAGATAGAATAGGTACGATAAAAACGATTTAATAGGATACGATACGCGTCTAAACTCATGCGCAAGCGCTGACGGGAAAGGCGGATGAGCAAGGGTGGCCTGTGGTGGTGGACGACTTTGTGCACGAGTCGGCCGCGCGACGCACGGTGTAGGGTTCCTAGGATTTGTAGGGGTTCCTAGGTTTCCCTACTTGCAGTGCTCGCTGCTTGTTTGTAGAAATAAAGATCACTTGTATTACGGTGTATGAGTGAATGATTTATTAGAATCTTAACCTATACTTATATTAAAATGTGCAACCAATCACCATTACAATAAATCTAAACCATTAACTACGTGTACTTAATCGAACCTGCCTCCGAGCATTGCTAATGCCGGAAGCAGTCATTCACGAGACGCGTTCCCGTAAGCGTACATTCAATATATATACTGTGCGTCCGCCGCCCGCGTCTACATTCTCTTGCTGGCATCCGCCCCACGCGGACGTCTGCCCGAGTACGCCGATCGATCGCCGTCCCGGTCTGCCACCAGCGGCTTGTCCGCGGGTCCCGGTAATCGTCGGACACATGACAGAGCGCCTCGTCCCTTCTCATCCCCGATCTCAGTGCCAGTGTCTGTGACTGTGAAGTGTTCTGCGTTGTGATAGTGATAGTGTAGTTCCAGGGTCCGTTAGCGTGAGTAATACACACACAGTGTAGATTAAGTACACCCTCGTCACCTAAAGGCGAGGACTCATTAGGGTCTCACCTTAGGCACACACCTCCCTGCCTCGGCGGGGAGGCACACCCCCCCCCTTCCTAGTTTTGGAGTCCATCATGGACTCCAACTTATTTCTAGAATGGCTGGAACGCAAATTCCCGGGCCTCAAAGCCGAGTTTTTAGCCGAACAGGGCTCCAACTCCAGGGCCAAAACTCCAGCGCCCCACAGGCGCCACCGTCCCGCGACGGGCTCTCAGCCCAACCCCCGACCACTGTGCGTCCTCAAGGACCGCAGCCCCAACCCCGGCCTTCCGCCAAACCCCCGACCGCTGCGCATCCTCCTCAAGGACCGCAGCCCCAACCCGGGCCCTCAGCCCAGCCCCCGACCTCTGCGCGTCCGCCGACAGGACCGCAGCCCCGACCCTCCGCATCGCAGGGCGACTCGGTCCACAGGCCTTCCGCCATGGACACAAGCCCTGCCAATTACTCCCCCGCTTCACCCGCTTTGCCGGAAGACAGGGGCGACGGCTTCACCGTCGTCCAAACTAAGAAGCGTAACCTTCGAGCCCCCAAGGCTCAAACCCAAGCGGCCCGCAAGGTGACCGTCACCGACGCACCACGCACCGCCGACGCCCTTTCATCCGAATCAGATTCGGAAATGGAGGACTCCCTTATGGAGGAGCCTCCTAAGGAAAAAGTCCCTCCCTTATTCATAAGGGATAAGGACGCGTGGATGAGGCTAGTGCCCTTGCTAGCCTCCCACAACCTCGAAGTCCCGACGGCCCGCTTAACCGCCATAGGCATCAGGGTTCAATGCCCTACTAGCGACGTACACCGCCGCATCACCACCCTACTGAGGTCCAACTCAGTAGGATACCACATGTACGCCTTCCAAGAGGAGCGTGTCCTCCGCGTAGTCGTACGCGGACTTCCGAAGGAGCTCACTACTGAGCAAATTAAGTCTGACCTAGTCAGACAAAACATCCCCGTGCATGAGGTACACCGCATGCACAACACCCGCACTAAGGCCCCTATGGACTTAGTGCTAGTAATCGCCGAGCTCTCGAAAGAGGGCAAAAAGATCTACGATCTTCAGGCAATATGCCACCTTACGGGGCTCAAGTTTGAGGCCCCATACAATAGAGGCCGTGTTGGACAGTGTCACCGCTGCCAAATGTACGGCCATTCGCAGAAAAACTGCTTCGCCCGTCCCAGGTGCGTAAAGTGCCTAGGCGACCACGGCACCATCGATTGTCCCCGCAAGGAGCCAATAGCCGCTGTGCCCCCAAGCTGCGTGCTGTGCGGTCTTCAGAGCCATCCCGCGAATTATCGCGGATGCTCCAAGGCCCCACAGCCCGGCAAGCGAGGGGGAAAAGCGGCGGGTCGGAAGCCTACCGCCCCCAAGAAGCCCGCCGAAAAGTTTGTCCCTGCGCCGGTACCTAGTACCAACGCATGGGGCAAACCCCTTTACGGTGCGGCACCCGCCACTCCGGCACCACCGCGGGCCGCCCCCGCCGCAAAGGCCCCTCAGGCCCAACAAACTCCCTCACAAGGATACTCCGACTACATGGAGTCCTTTGATTATAGGGAATACGATATCTACATTGAAAAATGTAAGATTGACCCAATTAGGGCCTACAAAGAGCACAGAGCCCTCTGCATCTCCGCTCAGAAATTCAGAGACTACCTAAATGGCGTCTAAGGGCAGGTTGAAACCACACTCATTGACTTTACACTTTAATGCAAACGGCCTTACCAACCAAATACTCGAGGTGCGCGAATTTGTGCGCGCACACAAAGTAGATATCCTCCTAGTGCAAGAGACCTTCTTAAAACCTAGTAGACGCGATCCCAAAATAGGGAACTACATAATGATAAGAAACGACAGGACCGCCGCCCGTTTAGGCGGAACTGCAATATACTATAGAAGGGCTCTTCACTGTACCCCTCTTGATCCTCCCAATCTAACCAATATGGAAGCATCCGTATGTCAGGTGAGTATGACCGGCCATCAGTCGATCATACTAGCATCAGTCTATCTCTCCCCGTTCAAAGATCTACTCGAGAGCGACCTTAAGTCACTCTTATCCCTAGGAGACTCCGTAATTCTGGCCGGAGATTTTAATTGTCATCACACTAGCTGAAATAGCTCAAGAAATAACGCCAAAGGACTCGAACTACACAGACTGACAGACCGCGAGGATCTCAATTTCTTAATCCACGCCCCCGACAAATCGACCCGAATTCCGACCAGCGACAGACTACGACCCGACACTCGGAGTGTACTCGACATAGCACTCTTCAAGAACATCGCACTTCAAGCGAGTCCTTCGGAAGTGCTATCCGAGCTAGACTCAGACCATCGCCCAGTCCTATTCCAGCTAGGACCTCCCCCTCCCTCCGCGGCCCCCCCTACCAAATCTATCATTGATTATGGGATGCTCTCAGAGCGTCTCAAGTCACTTGATTCAAATTTTCTATCCCAAATTCCTGACGAGATAGGGACCGTAGAAGAAGCACTCGCAGCTTCACAGAATCTCAGTAATCATTTACGCGGTGCAATCACTGAATGCACAAAAGAGGTTCCTGCCCTCAGCAAGAACACTCTACCTCCCGAATTGCGTGTTTTAAAAGCACAAAGAGACGCCCAACACAGACTCCGTGACTCAGTACCGACTAGACAAAATCGGAGCCTACTCTGGACCCTCCAGAGACGTTTTAAGCGCCGCTTAAGACAACTCCGTGACGGACAATGGGACGACAAGCTGAGACAGATCGAGCCATCGCACCTAGCGCATTTCCAATTGGCTCGTTCTCTCAAAGCCGACTCCGTCTCAGCCACTCCACCCTTAATTCGCCCCGACCTCCCGCCCGCGTTCGAGGATATCGATAAGGCCGAGTGCTTAGCAGACAGTCTGGAAGCACAATGCTCTCCAAGCACCACTTCCGTAGATCCAACTCATGTACACAAAGTTCACTCTGAACTTGCTTCCATCCTCTCGCTCCCTCCCGACGGAGCCGAGATCCCCCCACGACCTACGACGAAGTCTCTAGGATCATCAAAGGGTTAAAAAATAAGAAGGCCCCAGGCCCAGACCAAATTAGTAATAAAGCTCTAAAGCTTCTCCCCGTCCAACTAATAAATCTATTAGTTATCATATTTAACATGTTTCTAGCCCACTGCTCCTTCCCTCCAGAGTGGAAGGAAGCAACCGTCATAGGCATCCCAAAGCCGGGCAAGCCCCGCAACCTTCCAACAAGCTATCGCCCCATCAGTCTTCTCAACACCCTCGCCAAGGTGTACGAGATTCTCATCCAAAACAGACTCAAGGCTGTAGTCTCCGAGAAGAAACTTCTCAATGACCCACAATTCGGCTTCCGAGCCAAACACTCCTGTGTCCAACAAGCTCACCGCTTAACGGAACACATTCTAGCTGGCTTCACCAGATTTAGAAATCCAATTCCCACTGGGGCCCTCTTCTTCGACGTAGCCAAAGCGTTTGACAGGGTCTGGCACGAAGGGTTGCTATTCAAGCTCCACCTCTTTGCCGTACCAAACAAACTGATCCGTTTACTACACAGCTATCTCACAGGCCGTACCTTCAGGTACCGCCTTGATGGCACTCTCTCCTCCCGCAGGCCTATCCGAGCGGGAGTCCCTCAAGGCTCAGTCCTAGCACCGCTCCTCTACGCACTCTACACAAGTGACATTCCTGTCGATATTCCCCCTGACGTCCACGTTGCACAGTTCGCGGATGACACCGCACTGTTCTCCACACATAGAAGCTATCGAGTAGTAATACCGAGGCTTCAAAAAGCGGTCAAGCTCCTAGGACAATGGTTCCGTCTCTGGCGCATCGAGGTGAACCCCGAGAAAAGTGCTGCCGTACTATTCACGGGCAAACCTAAGTGCAGAAACAGAATCTATCAAGAGGTTTCTCTCTATGAAAAACCCATTCCCTGGCAATCCGAGACCAAATATCTCGGAGTAACCTTTGATTCCCGCATGAGCTTCTCGTCACACATCCGGAAGGTCACAAAAAGAGCCAGATGGGTGTTAGGTCGTTTCTACCCACTCCTTTGCTCTTCAAGCAAACTGTCACTTAGACTAAAAGTCACCCTTTACAAGGTGTGCATCCGCCCTATCTTGACCTACGCTAGCGTAGTGTTCGCCCACCGTCCCAAGAGCGCAATTCAGCGCCTACAATCTGTACAAAATAAGTTTATGCGCCTTGCCACAGGCTCCCCGTGGTTCGTTCGCAATAACGACCTCCACCGAGACCTGGATCTACCAACCATTACACAACACATGAAACAGCTATCGAAAAATTACTTTTCGAAAGCTACCACACACCCAAATCCACTTGTGGTTCAAACGTGCTCTTACACCCCCGAAATAGACGCCGACTGCACACGCAGACGCCCTAAAAACGACCTTTACGACCCAGACGACGACACGACTACGGTCAATGCCTCCCAATACACATACACACAAACACAGCGTCTTTGCCGGCGAAGACGAGGTCCCCGATTCTTAACGTCACCCGGACGTGGAACTCACCCACGTCCATTAAGGGGACGCTTTGGCCTGATTTAACAGTCACGCCAAAACCACATGCCCATTCCAAACGTCCCTCTAAGCCGAGGCCCGAGTCTCACAGAAGACGCCCTTAGAGAGTCGTTACGCCCTCTTACTTTTTCTTCGCCTTCGGGCACTCTCCGGCGATGCTTCTGCGCTCGCCCAACCCCCCCGGTGACGCCGCTGTGGTCCCGTATGGAGCCTACGGCACTTACTCAATCAGAAAAAAAAAAAGCCCGCGTCTAGTCGCCCGCCGTTCGCCGAGGAAGACAGACGCGCCGTCCGCTCACGTCCGTCGCACGCGTGACCCACGTCGACACTGAGCGTTCGCCTTTCAGACTTCTGCAGGTGCTTGGAGAATCTACGGCCGACGTCTGTGGAACACCAAGGGGGCCGTCTGTGCGTGTGTGTAGTGCTATTGTAACCATCAGTGCCAAAACTATATATATAGTGAAAATGCTTCTGTGACTGTAATGCTCTGTAACAATGTAACCGTCAGGTGCCATGATTATATAGTAGTAACTTGCTAGGTATCCATCAAAGCTGTCACGTAGGCATAATTGTGTGGGTAGACAGGTAAGTATCAAAAATAAATTTCCTTCTTGTGTTTTCTTTATGTCTGATCCCGTCCTGCATTCCTTTGTCCTTTTTCGTCACGACGGGCAGGCGAAACGGCGCGTAACGTCGCGGAACGTGTGTGAAGCCATTTAGTCGTAAGTATTTAGGTAGGTAGGTAGGTATTGGTAAGTATACACCTACAACGGCAACCGCGAGGATGGCGGTCGCGAGGAAGCAACGCGGCGGCCGCGCGGCCACCACCTGTTAAATTGATTCCAGGCAACTTAAATGTTGTTGCGTAGATAATATAATTTACATTTGCCAATTACGTATGCGTGAACGCGGAGACCAAGCGATTGCCGCGCGGCTGCCGCAAGAAAATTTTCGCGTCGTCTAAATGCAACCTGACGCGCGCAGCGTACAAGCGCCTCGCCGTGGAGGTTACGTCGCGGCCGGTCGCTGGTTCGATTCCCGTCCTAGTGCGCAGGCGCCGGCGATGCCGTGTTCGAGTTGTGAGATGTTTTGTGATGCACGCAATGCTTTGCAGCTGGTGGTAAGTGCTACGTTTGTGGTCGTAACCATTTCGCGCGGTTGTGCTTAAATAAATCGTTTTCAGTCACTTTGAGAGTAAACGGCAATATTTCAAATACATTTTTTTAATATGACAATGTTCTCATGTCAAAAAAAGATAAATAAATATTTCCTTTTGATGTTAAATATCGTGACTTTATAATATAAAGTTTACAAAATACATATTAACGTAGAGTATGAGCGCCATCTAGCGATAAGAATGTATTAGGTAGTCATTCTTGGCGCTCACATACTGGCAGCGCCATCTCTGATAATGAGTACTCAAACTTACCAAATTATGGAGTGAGTTAGTTGCACATATATCTCTGTAAATAGTGTATTATCTATGCCCTATTTTATCCGTAGTTATGACATAAAAATATTTTTGACAACTAGTTTAGGTCGTGTACAAAACACGACATAAACCGATTTACGGCCGAGTGACGCAGTGGGTAATGACCCTGCTTCTGCGTCCTAGGCCGTGGGTTCGATTCCCACATTTAGAAAATGTTTGTGTGATGAGCATGGATGTTTTCTAGTGTCTGGGTGTTTATCTATATATTATAAGTATTTAAGGGGTGTAAGGGGGATGATAGTTCCAGTCGGCCTCCCCAAATGTCAACCTCACCTGCTCGCGGTGCACCCTGCAGATGGACCGACGAGGCTCTGGCGACCGATGAATGGCGGTATAACCATTCCAAATAGGCTGGACTACAAAATGAGGCCAGTGTCAGGCAGCAGTGACACTGGTTCGAATAGTCCAGCTCTGCGGTGACCAACCCGCCTGCCCAGCGTGGTCACTATAGGGCATTTCTTTTTATGGGAGACGGACCAACAAAACAGCCCCTAGTCCCCGGCAGCCCCGCTATTCCTGGCTCTGGCAGCGGTCATGGTAACGGCGGGGCAAGGGGTGTCAAGAATCTCCGGCAGAGATTCCGCTGCCAACCCCGACGACTGGACCTGGCAACATTCAACGCACGCACTTTGAGGACTGACGAAAAGGTGATCGAACTGGAAGAAGTATTAAGTAAGTTGCGCTGGAGCATTATAGGATTGTCTGAAGTCCGAAGAGAGGGCGAGGACTCGATAATCCTGAATTCCGGCAATTTACTATACTACCGGGAGGGCGAACATCTGTCCCAAGGTGGTGTTGGGTTTATCGTTCACAAGTCCCTCGTTAACAATGTTGTACGAGTCGAGAGTGTGTCGAGCAGGGTAGCGTTCCTTGTCCTCCGAATTACCAAACGGTATTCGTTGAAGGTTATACAGGTTTACGCACCGACCTCGGCACAACCCGACGAGGAGGTAGAGGTATTGTATGAGGATATTTCAAGAGCCCTGCATGCTTCGAACTCCTACTACAATGTTGTTATGGGGGATTTCAATGCAAAGCTGGGCGAGAGGAGTGGTTCAGAGTTGAGAGTGGGGCAATTTGGCTATGGGCAACGGAACCACAGGGGCCAAATGTTGGCTGACTTCATGGAGAAGGAGGGCCTCTTTATGATGAACTCCTTCTTCAAGAAGCCACCACATAGGAAATGGACCTGGTTGAGCCCCGATGGTTCCACGAGAAATGAGATTGACTTCATCTTGTCGACCAGACGGCATATATTCAACGATGTCTCTGTGATCAATAGGGTCAAAACCGGCAGTGATCACCGACTGGTAAGAGGCACGTTGAATATCAATGTACAGCTTGAACGGTACCGACTGGTGAAGTCAACGCTCCGACCTACTCGTGCCCACATCCAAAACCCCGAAAGCTTTCAACTGGAACTCCAGAACCGTTTCGATTGCCTAGCATATTGTGTTGATGTGGACGATCTGAACAACAGGCTAGTGGAAACTGTCCATTCGGTTGGGTCTAAGTTTTATAAGACCCACCGCCCAAAAACCAACAAGAAATTCTCTGACCAAACACTCAAGCTCATGGAGGAAAGACAAGGAATGCGATTACAGTCTTCAGGGGACGCTCTGAACTACCGACGTATCAATAGACAGATCTCTAAGTCGCAGAAATGTGACTTACGCCGCTACAACACCGAGCGTATCATAGATACAATAAAACACAACCGTGGCTCGAAAGTGTTCGCGAAAGATCTGTCTATTGGACGCAGTCAGTTGACGCGTCTGAAGACCGATGACGGTAATCTCATTTCTTCCAAGCCCGAGATCTTGGGTGAGGTCGAGAAGTTCTATGGACAGTTATACACGTCAACTCAAAAGCCTGTTGACAATTTGGCTGAAGACCCCAGAGCCAAATTGACCCGACACTATACCGAAGATATCCCGGACGTCAGCCTAGACGAGATTAGTATGGCTCTCGAACACCTAAAGAACAACAAGGCGCCAGGTGATGACGGAATCACAGCAGAACTCCTGAAAGCGGGTGGTAAACCGATACTTGAAGTCCTTCAGCGATTGTTCAATTCCGTCATTCACGAGGGCAAGACGCCTCAGGCGTGGCACAGGAGCGTGGTTGTTCTGTTCTTCAAAAAGGGTGACAATACCTTGCTGAAGAATTACAGACCAATCTCGCTGCTGAGTCATGTCTACAAGTTGTTCTCCAGAGTCATCACGAATCGTCTCGCTCGTAGGTTTGATGACTTCCAGCCTCCCGAACAAGCCGGTTTCCGACAAGGCTTTAGTACCATAGACCACATCCATACGCTGCGGCAGGTTATACAAAAGACCGAAGAGTATAACCGGCCACTTTGCTTGGCGTTTGTGGACTATGAGAAAGCCTTTGATTCGGTGGAAACCTGGGCTGTGTTAAGGTCATTGCAGAGGTGCCGAATCGACTACCGGTACATCCAAGCGTTGCAGTGCCTGTACGAAAACGCCACCATGTCAGTCCGTATACAGGATGAGACTACGAGGCCAATCCAATTGCGGCGAGGAGTGCGACAGGGAGATGTTATCTCCCCGAAGCTATTTACCGCCGCATTGGAAGACGTCTTTAAGCTCTTGGACTGGAACGGACTTGGGATCAACATCAATGGCGAGTACCTCACTCAACTGCGGTTTGCCGACGATGTAGTGATAATGGCAGAATCTCTAGATGACCTTAATAATATGCTCAATGACCTCAGCAGAGTTTCTCAACAGGTGGGCCTTAAAATGAACATGAGCAAGACAAAGATCATGTGTAATGCTCATGTTACGCTCCACCCAGTTATTGTTGAAAATTCTGCACTCGAAATTGTAGACGAGTATATATACCTAGGGCATATGGTCCAGTTAGGTAGGTCCAATTTCGAGAAAGAGGTGAACCGCCGAATCCAACTCGGTTGGGCAGCGTTCGGGAAACTGCGTGACATCTTTTCGTCCAAAATTCCTCAGTGCCTGAAGACGAAGGTCTTCGAACAGTGCGTGTTGCCAGTGATGACATACGGATCCGAGACTTGGTCGCTAACTGCGGGCTTCATAAGAAGGCTCAGAGTCACTCAGCGGGCGATGGAAAGAGCAATGCTCGGAGTATCTCTGCGTGATCGAATCAGAAATGAGGAGATCCGCAGAAGAACCAAAATAACCGACATAGCTCAGCGAGTCGCAGAACTGAAGTGGCAATGGGCGGGGCACGTGGTTCGAACAGCTGATGGACGTTGGGGGCCGAAGGTGCTAGAATGGCGACCCCGCACCGGAAAGCGCAGAGTTGGTCGACCCCCCACCAGGTGGACTGATGACATCAAACGGGTCGCAGGGAGCCGCTGGGCTCATGCGGCTCAGGATCGTTGTGTTTGGAAGTCCCTAAAAAAGGCCTATGTCCAGCAGTGGACGTCCATTGGCTGATAATGATGATGATGATGATGATGATAAGTATTTATATGTATAATATATTTAAAAATATTCATCAGTTATCATAGCACCCATAACACAAGCTACTTACGAGTACGCTTACTTTGGGGCTATATAGCGATGTGTGTAATTGTCTTATATTTATTTATTTATTTATGATTTCCTTATTTTGATTAACAATTTACATTGGTTTATATTTTAAAATGTATTTTCATTTCACGTTCCATATCAACGATTGCCGCGCGGCTGCCGCAAGAAAATTTTCGCGTCGTCTAAATGCAACCTGACGCGCGCAGCGTACAAGCGCCTTGCCGTGGAGGTTACGTCGCGGCCGGTCGCTGGTTCGATTCCCGTCCTAGTGCGCAGGCGCCGGCGATGCCGTGTTCGAGTTGTGAGATGTTTTGTGATGCACGCAATGCTTTGCAGCTGGTGGTAAGTGCTACGTTTGTGGTCGTAACCATTTCGCGCGGTTGTGCTTAAATAAATCTAAAAAGGTGTACGATGTGTGCGCAGATTCTGCTCAAAATGTTGTTCAAGATTCTGATAGTGACGGTGAGGAGTCATTTTTCGTATCAACTATTGCGAAGAAGTCGCAAAGTACGTATGCAGAGGACTGGTATGAAACGTTAAGTGGTGAGTGTGGTGTCGAAGAATTTAAACTCGATACGGGGGCTGACATAAACGTCATATCTTTAGAAAGGTTTTTGCTATTTGGATACGATGTTAGTTTAAAAAATGTTAAGAGTAAAATTAAACTTCAATCGTACAGTGGGGATATAATTCCTATAAAAGGAATATGTGATTTAAAATGGTCATATAAAAATGAATGTTATATGTTGCGATTGCAAATATTAGCTGTCAAAGTGTATTAGGAAGGCAAGCGTGTATATAATTAGGTTTAGTTAAGCGTGTGCACGATATTAATATATCTCATTACTAGCTGATCCGCCAAACGTTGTTTTGCCACGTTGAAATTGAAATAGGATGTTTAATTAATAATTTTTTGGAATCTACTGAGAGTACTGAAGAGGAAAATATTACTGGCATAGAGGCAAAACAATATGTAACAGGCTACGTAGTAAAAAAAAATAAATAAGTAAAAAATGTAAAAAATGCCACAATTGCCGAATGTACTTACTCAGCACAATGCCTCTAAAAAATAATACTAAGGTACATACTAGCACGTGAGAGGAAAAAAATATTAAATTATCCATCAGAGGCATTGTGTGAATTTTATAGATGATATGTGCAAAATTATTCAAAGTTATTTGAATAATCACTCAGAACAACATCAACTTAAGGCTAAAATTAAAGAACTTTCAAAAATAGATCTTAATCACAGGTACAAAAATTCCTAGTAGATGTTATAACAAACATTATGGTCAACAGCTGATGTGTTTATGTCGACAGAATTCTTAGAGGACAAATGCAATCGTAATGAAACCAAAATACAGGCACTGAATTATTTCATAAAGCATAAAAAGAAAAAATAAATTGTTGAACGTATTTTACATAATCTTTTACTGACTTACTACTCCTCGTTTTCAGTCACTTTGAGAGTAAACGGCAATATTTCAAATACCTTTTTATAATATGACAATGTTCTCATGTCAAAAAAAGATAAATAAATATTTCCTTTTGATGTTAAATATCGTGACTTTATAATATAAAGTTTACAAAATACATATTAACGTAGAGTATGAGCGCCATCTAGCGATAAGAATGTATTAGGTAGTCATTCTTGGCGCTCACATACTGGCAGCGCCATCTCTGATAATGAGTACTCAAACTTACCAAATTATGGAGTGAGTTAGTTGCACATATATCTCTGTAAATAGTGTATTATCTATGCCCTATTTTATCCGTAGTTATGACATAAAAATATTTTTGACAACTAGTTTAGGTCGTGTACAAAACACGACATAAACCGATTTACGGCCGAGTGACGCAGTGGGTAATGACCCTGCTTCTGCGTCCTAGGCTGTGGGTTCGATTCCCACATTTAGAAAATGTTTGTGTGATGAGCATGGATGTTTTCTAGTGTCTGGGTGTTTATCTATATATTATAAGTATTTATATGTATAATATATTTAAAAATATTCATCAGTTATCATAGCACCCATAACACAAGCTACTTACGAGTACGCTTACTTTGGGGCTATATAGCGATGTGTGTAATTGTCTTATATTTATTTATTTATGATTTCCTTATTTTGATTAACAATTTACATTGGTTTATATTTTAAAATGTATTTTCATTTCACGTTCCATATCAACAGTTTAGAAACTGTGCACAGCCACAAGGAATCTATTATCAAGATGTCAACATTCCTACAGATGGAAATTGTTTCTTTTTTTCTATAATAAAAATTATGAATCTCTCAATGTCACCTTTACAAATAAGGCAACAACTACTTGCTTCGCCCTTCGTCAACTCATGCATCAATCCAAATGGTGCAAGATCAATTCTCAGCAGTGAAACAGAGTATGCAGAAATGGATTGTATAGAAATATTTGCTAAAGTGTATAATCAGAATGTTTGTGTACATAATTACTATGTTAACACTAGAACTAACATAGAAGAAAGACAATTCCTTCATTTCAGAGTCAATGACTTGCAAAATTTCATACATTTACATCTTCGAGACGTACATTTCACACCATTAATTCAACTTCAAGAAATGAATATTAATAATATAGCAGAAAATCAACATACAGAAAAAATATTTTCCCTAACATCCTCCGATGATGATCTTAGTGGAACTGATAACGATGAATATGATGCTGATATTGCTACTTTTAGCGTAGGAATGAACGACATTAATGATACAGTTCCAAAATATACAAAATATTATGAAGAAATCCATGGTCATCTGCAATTTTATAACATATTAAAAAAAATTCTTTTGGTCATTCTTGTGCTGTTTGCGATAGACTTTGGTGGAAAAATGACTTAAAAAGTACTTTATACAAGATTCAATACATTTTAAAAATATGCAACATTGCCTAATTCACTATTGTTGTTATTTGTTAAAATTATTCTATTTTTTCAGAATTACGTACGTGGTACTACTGTTCAAGTATGCTCTACGTGTAAGAAGGCTATGGATAAAGGAAAAATTCCACTACTATCAACGTACAATGGTTTTTTATTTCCGATAATTCCACCACATTTGCCAAAATTGAATCTTATTGAGCAGCGACTTGTATCACCGAGAATTCCCTTCATGCAAATAAGGAGACTTAGACATGTTAACGGTCAATATGGCATTTACGGACAAATTATTAATGTTCCTGTAGAAGTTAATACAATGGTGAACCAATTGCCAAGACATATTGAAGATGATCACTGTTTTTATGTCCACATTAAGAAGAAATTAATCCACAAAACTAGTTATGTTCATGGACTTATTAATAAAGGACACATTAAAAAATGGTTAGATTATCTAGTAACAACTCCACTTTATATTCATGAAAATATAACAATAAACGAAGAAGAAACGGAAAAAGTATCAAAATACTTGGACCTTGCCCATGAGATTACCGCCATGTGGAATGTTGATTCAACAATGATTGTTCCTATAGTCGTTTCAGTCAACGGTCTTATAGCGAAAAGCTTTGACGAACATCTTAAAAAGCTTTCGCTTAATTGTTGGATCAAGGGTCGGATACAGAAGGCAGTAATTCTTGAAACGGCGCGTATTGTGAGGAGGTTCCTCACTCTGGAGCTCTGACCACCGGTTGCTTGGACCCCCGGGCCCCGCAGCAGGCGGAATGGATTTTTTTATAAATTTTTAATAGTATTTTTATAATTGTTTTATAAGCATTGTTAAAAATTTAAAAAATAATTGTAAATAAATAAATGAAAATATGGATAATATTAGTGAACATGTTCAAATGGAAGATAATGTCACAGCTCAACAACAAACTCTTATGTGGGACGAGAATAAAATGTTGCACATGGCATCAGGCGAAAAAAGCGTTCCACGTAGTATTTTGTTTGATAAATACGCCGAAGAGCTTTCATTTCCAACTATTTACGGTGGAAAATTTCGAACGTATAAAGATGGATGCAATGTTACTTCATTTATGCAAGCTACCAGTGAACTTAGGCGTACAGATCGCCGTGCTACTGACCCACAACATCTTCTGTATGTAGCGGCGAAAATCATGAGACAGAGAGTCAGCAGTTCTGTTAGTGTTGCATTTAAACATGTGGGACATGATATACTAAAGAGAATATACAGTCTGAAGATTACATTAACAGTTGTATCGAAAGTAATCTTGCTTTTCTTCGTTGTATACCAAATTCTGCGTGGTATTGGGCAGACAGAAAAAAAGATCTTTTCGCAACGATGAGACAATTTGGAGCTCCAACTGCTTTTATGACACTTAGTGCTAATGAAACCGGATGGACAGATTTGCTTAAATTGTTGTATAAACTAAAAAATAATGGAGAAGAAATTAATGATGAGTCTTTGAAAGACATGTTATATGTACACAAAGCTCAATTAGTAAACGAAGATGCAGTTACTTGTGCAATATACTTTAATAAGTTAGTAAATTCTTTATTGAGAATATTGGAGTCAAAAAAAAAGGAAATCCATTTGGTAGATATAGAGTGAAATATTACTTTAAGAGAATTGAATTCCAGCACCGTGGAAGTCCTCATGCTCATATACTTTTTACCCGACTGCGTCAGAAGGAGGGTTATGTTTTTTGAGCGTATGTATGTATGTATGTATGTATGTATGTATGTATGTATGTATGTATGTATGTATGTCCATTTCTTCGGCACGCGCTACAGCCTAAATGGCTGAACGGATTTTGACATGTGAGGTGTCGTTGAATTTGTCAAAACTGTGGTAGTGATATAGGCTATATAAATTTTCAAAATGGCGCCTGTAAATGGGGGAAAAAGGGGGGGATGTGTGTATCTTTTTCTCTTATCATAGCAATATGGGTACCAATTGAAAGGTCGTAAAAAGACCATTTCAAAAATATAAATATCATATCATGTTCATAGTACTTTTTTAACAAAAAATGGCAAAAAGTGTACCAAGTGTACCGTCTCATTTGTATGCCATAAACTAAAACTAAAAAGTCTCAAATAAAATTATTATTATAAAAACAAAAAACCCGACTGCTTAGAAGTAATGAACTGAAAAGAGAAAAAGATCACTATATCTGTATAAAATTCTAAATACTTTATGGTGCTGCAGGCGGGGACAAACGTAGTTTTGGTACATCTTTCTTTCTCCGCAGGTTAAAATATTTTGTCCCTGTTTGTAGCACCATAAAGTATTTAGAATTTTATACAGATATAGTGATCCTTGTTTTTCTCTTTTCAGTTCATTACTTCTAAGCAGTCGGGTTTTTTGTTTTTATAATAATAATTTTATTATACAAATAGTCTATTATTCTATGTCGGATGGAGAGCGACATATTTTCGACGAAGGTACTAAAACTGGAATCATGTTCAAGTTGAGAGAGACGAATATCTTAGCACTACAGACCGCTGCTTTATACCAGTATCGATCGGTCCTCCCCGCCACTATCGAACTCCGCCGAGTTGCTGTCATGATACTACTCCGCCGACATATATAACAATGATTGAGAATAATAGTGATCTCGTGAATTTATTTAACTGCTTTTTCATTAATAGCCTTTATTACTACATGGCCAGTCTTCCCTCCTTATAGAATAGGAGATGGCGCTTAGACCCACTACCCTTGATTGGCGAGATTAGGGTGATAATGCCTTGTACTTACGATCACTATGTTATTGACCGGCACCCACGGCTTTACGTACTCTGCGAGGCACGTTGATGTAACATCTTTTTTTTTGTTTCAGAGAGACACATCGAAGGTCACTGGGTCCTAGGTCTTATAGAGGATGGCAGTGAAGACTTAAGATTGCGAGGTGTGTCCCAATAATAGTAGGTCAGCGGAGGTTTTGGTGCCCCTCGTAAAAAAACGTATGAAAGAGGGCACCATAATCTACACTGATTATTGGAGGGCTTACGATTATGTGGGTGAACATGGATTTATCCACAAAAAAGTAAACCACAGTGACCCAGACAATCCCTTCGTTGCTGCAGAGGGGCACACACCCACAAAATAGAATCACAGTGGAGAGTTGTTAAGATTTTTTTCCACAAGGACTGTAATTACAACACAGAGAATTTCGCAGATATTTGCGTTGAATATTTGTGGCAAAGAAATCTCATGAAAAATAAGTTGGATCCTTTTTCTAGACTGATAGCAATAAAATATGATTACAAAATAAACTTAATGAATTTTTAGTCAATTGGGTGTTTTATTTCATGCATATTTACAGCTATAAATGTTAACCTAACCTCAAAATTTACTTAATATTTTTTTTTTCAAAACTACACATTTGCATCAATGCTCCATGAATATATTAGGAAATTACAGTTAGGTACTTATATTTTATAGCATTATTAAAAGTTGAAATTTTTTCCGGATATCAGGTTTAACAGAGACAAAGGTATGTCCGACTTCAGTGGACATATGCGAAACCACATTACAGGTTAGAAAATAAGATTATAAATAAATGTTCTATGTTATTGTAATTGTTTAATATATTTTTGTGGATACAATTTCAAGTTTGGAAACATGTCCAGAAAATCTAATTTTCGAAGTTAATCCACAGGCAATTAATTATAAGTATCTATCAAATATGTAACCCAAACTGCTGTTTGAACTGATTTTTTCTAGGAATTTTAATACTACCCCCTGTATTTAAGAGGCGTATTAACTCTTTAATCAAAGGCCGGCAAATTTGTAGAGACTCTACCACCGGCTCGGAAGGCAGACCCTGTTGAGAAGAGCCGGCAAGAAACTGAATAGTTGCTCTTTTTATAATATTATCAATCAAAGTTCATTAGAAAGGTCTCTAAACAACGTTCGGTCACATGAAATACATAAATTTTTATCAACACTTACGGAATTTTGTAAATACTACTATTAACCCGGTCTTGGTCAGTGGATTCCTTGTGTTAATTTTTTTGCTTTTACTTAATTTTGGTTCTATTCTAGTATGGCAGTGAAATTCTGATTTAGAGAAATCGTTAACGCTCACAGATTTTCCGGGTTCTAGTTATATCTTCTTATTAGTCGTTTTGGTTTGCTGGCTACTTGGAGATCATTTCTTGTAGAAATTTTATAAAAGTTTCATCGAAAGTAACATTTCTTTCTTGCAACTTTTTTTCGAAATGAATATAAAAATAATAGTAAGAAAATAGAGCTGCTCTAGTAAGACGCATATAAAGGACGAGCCTTTCAGCTTGGCGAGATCACTTTCCTTTGAGATATGTATGAATGGTTCACCTCTTTCAAATATATATCCTGCCGTGAGCGGACCAGCAAAATGAATAGCCATTGTTGTTGGCGTAGGCCCTGGCCAGATAAAACAATTTTCGAGCCTTATACGTTAGGTTTTCAAAGATATAGATAGTTTTTGGGAGGCAATCGATGTTCAGGACGCTTGTGTCTAGTTTATTAGGACGTAGTTTATAAAACTTCTTCATGGACGAAAGGAAGTTTTCCTTAGTAAGAATCGACGTAAAAACAACCACAATGGGCCTACATTGCATATTTAGTGTCTGTAATTTTCGGTTAATCACTTCACTTATTTTAATAGTGGAGTTTACCAAATCTGATTTCGTTTCTACCTTCTTATAGGGAACATTTTTTAATTCAATATTTGGCGACTTGAGATTTTTTCCAAGTTTTCGATTTTCTCCTCCAGTGTTTGGATACTAGCTAAGCTGTTATGCCGCTCCGACTCTAGAGACTCCTAGATCTTAGTCTTCATTTTCTTGAACTCTATTGTAGCCTGGAAGTCCTTATTCTGTTGCTTAACTTCATTTAGTGTCTTGAAGATATTCTAGCTTTTTGTTTTGCTGTAGTTTAAAATTTTTAAACATTTTCTTAAATTCGTTTGTGATTTTTGGGCAGAATCCAATCATGTTCTAAGATCTATGAAATTTGTAAATATAAAAGATCATGCAACCAGTGTACTATCTGTTAACCTAGTTATTACTAGCTCACTTTTAAAAAAACACCTCGAGAAAAAAAATATTTTGCGAATTGAGGGCAAAACAGAATAAAATTTATTTATTTATTTTCAATTTGCCTATAAAACATCCTAATACCACGTGACAGTAGTGGAAATTACTAGCGTTTCTTTAAAAGAACACCATTTTCCAGCTTTCCCAAAAGGTCAAATATTTTTTTATTATTTTTTTCTTGATAATGGAACCCTAATATTACCATATATAAAAAATTACCAATATATTCAAGATTTTTCTCTTCCCGTATTATCTGGGTTAATAATTGGATTTGGACAATTGAAAATGTAGAATACATTAAAGAAAAGCTGTTTAAGGATCACAATTTGTGCTCCTGTTGCATGAGGTAGTGTTGTGTAAGACATACAAGAGGCAGTACATTTGTCCCATACATGACGTCAAAATGTAAGAGCGGCTCACCACTATAATGTGTACTACTTCGAATTTTATGTCCCGGCTACGTTGTGCGTTGCGGCAGACGTAATGTCACTTATCGTAAGCGCGAGAGAGATAGGAGCGAGGCACGCTACAACTGTACAAATCATTCAATGTACAGATGCGATGAACGAAACGAAACCGCGACCTGACACGTGCGCTTCAAATTTAAGTTTGAAAGCAAAACAGTGACCAGTGCAGCAGTGCTAAAGTTTTGTAAAGTTATCTTTTTTGTTTTTTTAAGCTAATAAATAGAAAAGTGAGTGAAACTAAATATTTATGTAAGTTTTAGTAATTATTCTTTTTATGAATGACTTTCAATGGCTTGCTTGTTCGGCTAGGTTGTGTTATTATTTTGGTGTGGTTTATTATTTTTATATTGATTTGAGTTGGTTCTTTTGTTTGTTTGATAATATTTGAATAATACCTGTACTAATAATTAGGCTGAAAGTATCTAAGAAAAAAATATCATAACGGAATAACGATTAATTATATTATTAATCGGATGGAGCGCCAGCACAACATTGCAGGCAATGGTCTTTTCGTCTGTACTGTGGTAGTTTAATACCTACGGTCTAATGTTGGGTTATAAATCTGTTTTTCTAGTATGTAATCCAATTGTTTGTCATGTTTTTAAATGTTGTGTTATGTGATATTTTTTCTTTTTGTTTTATGAATGCATAGTATGTCGGCTGACCGAAAATCTTCAAAAGCTTGACAGTTTTTTATGGATTTAAGTAACGACAAAGCAAAATGCAATTTTTGCCAAAAAGAATTTTCATATAAAGGTGGTGGTGCCTATAATTTGATAAGGCATACTAAAAGCAAGCATCCGCATGTATTTATTGCTATTCGCGAGGGTCCGTTGCTTGACAGAGTAGCTTCTTCTGAAACAGAAATCCAGCAACCCTCAACTTCCACCGATTCAATTCCACGAGAACCAGAGGCACCTACAGCTTCCACATCTACTGCTTCAACTGCTTTTGTTTCTGTTAACCCTGAATCCTTACCAGTCACTTTTAAAGCTTCAGTTAACACCAAATTAACACAGTACTTTTGTAAGCCGCTTTCTGCAAAAAAATGTGATCTTCTAAATAAAATGTTAGTCAAAGTCTTTACAAAAAATTATTTAGCCTTCCATTTAGTGGAATCACCAGAATTTAAGGAATTTATAAGAGAGCTAAATCCAGCATATCAATTACCGAGTCGCAAGACATTGTCAAATGCACTGATGACAAATCTCTACAATTTGACAAAAGAAACTGTACAGTCAGAACTCAATCAGGCTGAGTATGTCTGTTTAACGACCGATGGGTGGACCTCTAGTCCCAACGACAACTATTTAGCAGTAACTGTCCACTTTTTTAATAAACAGACAAATTTGAAAACCTTCCTCTTAGAATGTATCCAATTTCCGGAAAGACACACAGCAGAAAACTTAGCCCAAGAACTAAAACGCATAACAGATATGTGGCAAATAACAGATAAGGTTGTGGCAGCAACAAGCGATAACGCTTTTAACATCAAAGCTGCTATACGCCTCAACAACTGGCGACACGTTGCTTGTTTTGCCCATACATTAAATCTTATAGTCCAGACTTCTCTTAAAGAAATTAAAAATATAACATTAAAAATTAAACGTATTGTGGAGGTATTTAAGAGAAGTCCTCTTGCATCAGAGAGGCTCAAAAATATGCAAAAAAAGCTGGATGAGCCTCAATTAAAATTAAAACAAGATGTTTCCACACGTTGGAATTCAACGTGTGAAATGTTCGAACGAATCTTAAAAATAAAAAATAGCGTCATGTCTACGATAGCAATAGACTATCCAGACACTGAAAACATGACACCGGAAGACATAGAGGTCCTAGATTCGGCAATACAAATTCTCAGCCTCTTCAAGGACGTTACTGAGGAGATGAGCTCTGAAAAGAATGTAACAATTTCAGAGGTGCAATGATATTTCAAACATATGTATTTTTTGTTTTATTATCCTATTCTTGTAGTGAATACATTTTTTTTATTAATTTCAGGTTATACTTATATCAAATGCGCTTAAAAAGAGTTGCCTGAATTTTTTATCATCTTCACACCCAGAATGTGTTCTGCGAATGGCTCAAGTGCTGTTAAATGAAATCACCACACGGTTTTCAGGTTTAGTAATAAAGTATTTATAGTTATATTTGAGTTTGCTATGTAAGAAATGATAATTTATATTGTTATAAATAAATTTCAGGCATTGAAGAAAATAATATTTTTGCCGAAAGCACAATTTTAGATCCAAGATTTAAAAAGTATGGATTCGAAAATAAGTACGCTTGTGACAGAGCGTGTAGTAATTTAAAAACCATGGCCGGACGAATCGAAATCCACACAGATCTTCCAGAGCCGCCATCTTCTTCGTCACCGCCCCGTAAGCTTAAACGAAGCATATGGGACGAATTTGACGAGCAAGTCGGGATATTATTGAAAAACACCAATCCGACTGCAGGGGGTATTATCGAGGTTGACAAATACCTTGAAGAACCCTTACTGCCAAGGTCTCAAGATCCTGCCAAGTGGTGGCATTATAAAAAAGAGGCCTATCCAAGGCTGTATAAATTATTTATGAAACGGCTTTGTATTGTGGCTACATCTGTGCCTTCCGAGCGTACTTTTTCCAAAGCGGGCCAAGTACTTACCGAAAGAAGGAACAGGCTTAGTGGCAACAAAGTTGCTAAGATATTATTTTTAAATTGTAATCTGTAAATATTTTTTCCTATTTTTGTACCTATTTTTTTTATATTAAATATTTCTAAATGTTTTTTTTTTACCTACAGAAACTCTATTTTATCACGTTAATCTATTCTTCATAATTTACGATGCAATACATTGTCATGTCATAAAAATCAAACAAAGTGTGATAGTATGACAAACTAACACAGTAACATCAAATATCCAAAGATTTTATATCCTATTATATTCGTACTAGTTATTTCAAATGTAGCGCCGGGCTTCAACGTGCCTCGCCTCATTTGAAGTGGGACAATGTACCGACTCAGTACAAAAAAGAGGCTACTCTTACAAACTCTTTTTCAAGTCCTGTCCTACCCAACACTAGCATGAGGCATTTAAATCAGGACCGTTTGAATTATTTTGGATGTAATCGCAGCCATAGGGGTTAGAAATATTAACCCCACTTGTGCTGGCTTCAAAATTGCAATTGCTGCTGTTCTAATAAATACTATAAGTAATCATTCCAAAGGGTTCAACTGTGAAGAAGATTCAGCTAATATACTACTAGGTTAAGGATCATAATTAGTGCTCCTATTGCATGAGGCATTTAAATCAGGACCGTTTGAATTATTTTGGATGTAATCGCAGACATGGGGGTTAGAAATGTTAACCCCACTTGTGCAGGCTTCAAAATTGCAATTGCTGCTGTTCTAATAAATACTATAAGTAATCATTCCAAAGGGTTCAACTGTGAAGAAGATTCAGCTAATATACTACTAGGTTAAGGATCATAATTAGTGCTCCTATTGCATGAGGCATTTAAATCAGGACCGTTTGAATTATTTTGGATGTAATCGCAGCCATGGGGGTTAGAAATATTAACCCCACTTGTGCTGGCTTCAAAATTGCAATTGCTGCTGTTCTAATAAATACTATAAGTAATCATTCCAAAGGGTTCAACTGTGAAGAAGATTCAGCTAATATACTACTAGGTTAAGGATCATAATTAGTGCTCCTATTGCATGAGGCATTTAAATCAGGACCGTTTGAATTATTTTGGATGTAATCGCAGACATGGGGGTTAGAAATGTTAACCCCACTTGTGCAGGCTTCAAAATTGCATTTGCAGCTGTTCTAATAAATACTATAAGTAATCATTCCAAAGGGTTCAATTGTGAAGAAGATTCAGCTAATATACTACTAGGTTCGTTGAAAAAAATCTTTTTCAGAAGCAAGGTTCCCTGAAATTGTGATCGTACGGAAATAGATTACAATGATTTATTCAATGACCACAACTTAGTTGATATAGAAGAAAAAATAACAAATAGTAAAATATTTGATGTATTGAAATATGTTACAGGGTATGTACAAAATATTCAAAATTGCAAAAAATATAAAACTACAATGTGCAATAATGATTGCAATTAATTTGAATTTACCCTTAGAAATGAAAGGATTTCGGGTAAACATTTTCTCACATACCCATCAATACAATCAATAGAAATGTTTTCTAAAATACAAGATGTGGTAATTTGTTTCAAAAATAGAAGTAATATTTATTATATCCAAAAAAATATTTCAACTTTATTGCTCTTACATTGTAATTTTAATTTCATTATTCGTGAGCAATATCATACTCAATTGTGTAGTTATATAATAGATGTGTCTTGCATCTTTTTTGTACAGTTAGTGTAAGAACAGAAATAGAATTTTAAGTGATGCAGTAAACGATTCCGAAAAAGAAGAATATAAAACAGTGCTGTAGATTATTACAATAAAAGAAAAAATGTAATTATACTCAGCTGCAAGAAACAAAAACCAATTCTTTTTAAGAATAAAAAGGTGGCAACTTTGGAGTTCCCGGTGAAATCAGGCTGCAAAATGTTGGCGTTCATTTTCCAGAATCACAGGAAACCTACAAACAAGCAAATTCTGTTCAACAAAACAAGAAACTGTGGTGTCTCTGTGTGAAAAAAATTGGTTTCAGAAATTTCACTTGGCTGAAAACCACGATGAATAAATAATAAAACATTTCTGATCATATATTTGCCACTCTGCCAGGGCGTCTAGCGAGGCTTTTTAATACGGCTGGATTTCGGTGTGCAAGCGCCTGGACATCTAGTCTAGGTTTTTAAAACTCCCGCACATCGGCGCCTGCTTGGAGTTGTAGATGTGGTGGTTGCGACACAAGCAACCAAACCAACTACATTACGAAATGTAAACGTAAGCATTTTGTTAAGCGACGGCGGGCGGATTTGGCAGAGGCAAAACAGTCGTTAATAGGTAGTACTTAAGTAACAACGTTAAATAAAGGATATGTGACAAACAAATTATTCTTGCAAAAAACATGCTTGGTTCTATAATCATGCATAAATGTAACCGATTTGTACATGTTTATGGCAAATAAATGATGATTATTATTATTATTAAAAATAAATGATTTGATTTGATTTGAAACAACCGCCGTTTTCCGAACTGCTGCTGGCCACCACAAGTTCCAACCACCAAGTCCATATCGGGAAACGACCATAGCAATCAGTGATGGCGACGAACGATTGCCGGAATATAGATCGCTTATTCGTGATGGACCGCAAAACAAAAAAAAATATTTGGTAGAGACCGGTAGTGATATTGTGTTTACCCCTGTGTTAGTGCACTCCGCGAGCGACGTAATAAAACTTAGTTTTCTATGTGTGCAGCAAACAGTACAATTATCTATACCTAGGGAAAGGCAATACCCGGGAATACCCGGGACTAAGCAAATACTCTCTACCACTCCTAAAATATTAGTCGTTCAACGCACCACCACTGTTAGGTCCGGTTATCTCCGTACGCGGAGTGGAGGTTAGTGTTTTCGTAAATAAAAGATTGATTTTACGCGGTACATTGATGTTTAGGAATTCTTCTGTATTACTAGTTCTTGATTTTTAGGAATGTCTTAATTCGATAGCATATCTAGTTAGATAGTAGGTTTTTATGTTAAGAATGTCAGTCTTTGTAGTATTTGGTGCCCATCATAAATAATCTTCACACTGACAGATTGGAACGTGTCCAGAAACGGTTCGTTTACCATCTAACTTTCAGTGATAATAAATTCCATGGCATAAAATCATATGTGTCACGCTTACGTTTCTATAAGCTCACGTCTCTTAAGAACAGACGCAAGATGTTAGACATGGTTTTATTTTATAAAATCATCAATGGCTTTATTGATTCACCCGAAATTCTTGAGCGCTTAATGTTTCGTATACTGCCAATGGGTGGTCGCTCACAAAATCGAAAGACGTTTCAATAGCCGCGTCCAGACCGGCTGAGCGTCGCTCGCGAGCCACGCTCAGACTTCCTGCTCGCGAGCCGTGGCACCCGAGCTAATTTGCAAAAAGTTCCGAACCGGACTCGCAAACCAAGATAAGCCGGTTTGAGCATTCAGTTTCTCTCCGTGTAACGATTGAAAATCACGTATTATTAGGTGCTACGGCGCTTATGTTGTCTGGATATATAATAAAAAAAGAAAAGAGAAACGAAAAGTCATAAACATAAAAGTAATTTATTAAACTCACAGTTGTAATATGTTTTTATTGTTAATTTTAAGTTACATTTTGTAGTGTTGTCGTAAATTATTGTGAGCATGCTGTAGCCGTATCGAGTAGGGTACAATTAGGTGTATTTCTTTGATTATGTTTTAACAAGGTGTAATTTTTTTATGATTGTAACCAGTTTTACGATCCTTAAATAAAAAAAATAAAAAGTTGTATGAAATGTGTTAACCTCAAACTTACCTTGTGGGGCAAAGTTGATTTTTGCCATTTTTCAGATGGTGAATAAATATAAAAAAAAACTAAGCAAGGGACGTGGGATGAAAAGGCTATGCAAACGGTTATTAATTTGTGCAAAGCTGGGGAAATAGCACAGCTAAAAAATATAGTTTGGCTTATGCAACCTTGTACAGGCTTGTAGAAACCGGCATCACTGCTTTAAAACTTGGCCGATACCGTCCTGTTTTCACTAAAGATCAAAAAAACAAAGTTGGTTACATATCTCAAAGATATGGATTCTGTATTTTTTGTCTTGACTCGAGATGAATTTGTGGTGGCTGCTGACACCACACACACACCAACGTTTATTGCGAAATGTAAAGTAAGCATTTTGTGTAGCGACGGCGGGCGGATTCGCCTGCGGTAATTCAATCGTCAATGGGTAGCCTTTAAGACGCGACGCCTAATAAATCATAGTGACCAGTTTGTGAGACTACTCATTTAATAACCTGGCCTCAGCGGAGCACATTACCTCAGATCTATAACCACCAAAATACCCCTAAAAATTCAAAAATTTGACGTTCATATACGCCAAAAAAGCAATTTGAATTACCCAAATAACTGGAGATGATAGGCTATCGTCATATTTGTCTCGTCACGACCAAATATCTCTAGAACTCCAGAGGCAACATCGGCTGTAAGGGCAATAGGATTTAACAGTCAGACAGTCAATCGTAATCCAGAGTGAGTTCAACTCAACCATTACTCATTGTAGCTCAGGCGCATCTGACAGCGGGAGCTTTGTTGGGAGCTACGATGGGAGAGCTTGCACCCGCACTGTGCCAGCACATATCTTTGATTTATGTGTTTATGTAAAAACGCCCAGTGACATAAATACAAGAAACACCAGAATTAGAAAGAAATATTACTGTTCAAGAGAAAACCAAATAAGGCATTTTTTCTTGAAAATGGTTATGCAATCGCCATAAAACTCTATAATAAACTCCCTCCAGACTTACGTATTAATCCAGCGTGACCTTTTCAGACCACGGATGTCTCTTGGTAACATACTGATATATAAGAGCCAACCTGGCTACCGAACATCATTACTAGTTTCGCCTCCGTTTAGCTGATACTTGTAATAATTAAATTGCTGCAGTAATCTTTCGAGTACTTATTTTTCGCCGTCGTTGAAGTAGTCTTCCTGAAATCCTGGCAAGTAACCGCCAAGAGCCACGCGAACTATAAAAGCAGCTAGAAACCAAAACTGGTGCATAGTCGGTAGGATTCTTTGGGAAGATTCGTCGGTAAATCGTTCTCGAAAACGAACGGCAGCACCAAGAAGACTCAAGGAAGACCACGTCAGAGTGAAAGCAACGCTGAGGAATCTCGTACCGCAGTACAATCGCTTCTTGAAGAGCAACATTGACTCCGGACCAGAACTCGCAAGCGGCATCTGCGAGGGTTAATGTAGAATCTCAATTTTTAAAGCACTAGGAATCGGTAAGAGGATTTCTTCGCCTGCTTCCTTAACTTCCATTCTATCCTGATATATAACCCAGACCATTCATAGAGGAAAGTGACCAACAACGCTTTATTACCATATGTTTAATTGAAATAGTAAGACATTTATTAGAAAAATTAAATTCTTTCTTAAATAGTTATATTTGTCAATTGTACGTTTGCGAAACTGGACATACGTGTATAAGACCCAGAAGATTTTAATACCATTACTGTGTTCTTTCTATAACTGCTTTCAAATCTATTGAAGTTACTTTATTTTGAATAACGGGCAATAGTCCCTCTACTAATACAAATAAGAAAAATTTTGGCTTTCAAAAATACAGAGATGATTCCAAGTGAAATAATTAAAATGATTCCATATTACTATGGTAACGAAAAGCAAACTAACTTGTTCTTACCAAGTATAAAGGTAAAAAGGAACAAGAAGAGTATAATTTTGAAATAGTTACAAGCAAGCTAAACCGTGACGAGGCAAGCTTGATAGGTGAGGTGACATTACATCGTTTAGTGATTTATTTGCCGTAATTAAGCAACATTTCGGTAATTTATTAAGTGAAGAAAATTTATCGTTAAAATTATTAATTGCAAGTAAAAAACACTACAAAATAGTAAAAATACGACAAAATAGCACTTAACGTATTTTAATGCGATTCAGAAAAAAAATTAGCAAGCGCTATTAGGGTTCAACATCCTGCAATCTTCGAAGAAGCGTTAACTTAACTTTAGAATTAATTTGCTGCAGAAATCTTTCGAGTACTTATTTTACACCGTCGTTGAATTAGTCTCCCTAAAATCCCGGCAAGTAACCGCCAGCGGCCATACGCACTGCAAAAGCGGCTAGAAACCAATAGATATTCATCTGCACTGAAATCAAGGACAGATGTACCACAGCTATAACTGATTTTCAAATATAAACGATACATTTGTACAGGAAGTGTAGATCGATTGGATGCTAGACATGAGGCGTATTTATCGTCACAGTGAAAAATCACAGATATTCCATAATACCAAATAACAGGCTGTTACTCATTCCAAAAATAACAGATAAATAAATACTTCACCCTTTCACAATTCACAGCAGTAGACATGAGGCGTATTTATCGTCACAGTGAAAAATCACAGCAGTCACAGTCAGTATTTCAGTAAGGTAAAATACTTAACATGTTTGGTCCCTTTTATATTTCATACGCGTAAATGAGATAGAAGCTAGTATTTTTTGTATTGCTGTCTCCTTCTTACTACACAAAAATTTCATATGCTTAAATGAGATAGAAGCTAGTATTTTTCGCAACTATTATACGACATTAAAGAAATATAAGATTAACCGAAGATAGTTCATATAACAAACATCAAATGTAATTTTGTCGTATAATAGTCACTGTGACGTAACTTATTTGCCAACTTTCGTTGAATCTTAACTCAATACAAATAAGGATAGTATTTAAATAATACTAAATATTTATCATGTTTGGTCCCTTTTATATTTCATACGCGTAAATGGGATAGAAGCTAGTATTTCTCGTAAATATTATACGACATTTGAGAAATATAAGATTAACCGAAGAATGTTCATAAAACAAACGTTAAATGGAATTTTGTCGTATAATATATCGGATACTACAGAGTATAATACAGAGTATTAATCGGATAATACAGAGTATTAAATGTCAAATGAAATTCTAAAATCTTAAGGTATTGTTTAGGGAAATTTTTATGATATTAAATAATTAAAAAATGATTGTACTTTGTAATAATTAAAGCTTAATTTATAATTTAATAAATTATATTTATAAATTAATATATGTGACGACAGTTATTTATTTTTGTAAAAGTTTTCGTTTAAAAATGTATGTTTCCGAACCTCAGTCGTCAAGAATTCACGGTGTGATGTGATTGGTCAACTTATTTGCCAACTTTCGTTAGATCTTATTGCTATATTAATAAGGATAGTATTTAAATAATACTAAATATTTATCATGTTTGGTCTCTTTTATATTTCATACGCGTAAATGAGATAGAAGCTAGTATTTTTTGTATTGCTGTCTCCTTCTTACTACACAAAAATTTCATATGCTTAAATGAGATAGAAGCTAGTATTTTTCGCAACTATTATACGACATTTAAGAAATATAAGACTAACCGAAGATAGTTCATATAACAAACATCAAATGTAATTTTGTCGTATAATAGTCACTGTGACGTAACTTATTTGCCAACTTTCGTTGAATCTTAACTCAATACAAATAAGGATAGTATTTAAATAATACTAAATATTTATCATGTTTGGTCCCTTTTATATTTCATACGCGTAAATGAGATAGAAGCTAGTATTTTTTGTATTGCTGTCTCCTTCTTACTACACAAAAATTTCATATGCTTAAATGAGATAGAAGCTAGTATTTTTCGCAACTATTATACGACATTAAAGAAATATAAGATTAACCGAAGATAGTTCATATAACAAACATCAAATGTAATTTTGTCGTATAATAGTCACTGTGACGTAACTTATTTGCCAACTTTCGTTGAATCTTAACTCAATACAAATAAGGATAGTATTTAAATAATACTAAATATTTATCATGTTTGGTCCCTTTTATATTTCATACGCGTAAATGGGATAGAAGCTAGTATTTCTCGTAAATATTATACGACATTTGAGAAATATAAGATTAACCGAAGAATGTTCATAAAACAAACGTTAACCCTTGGCATGCCTGGTAGGGTCTGTCAGACCCACACCAACGCGCGAACCGTTGTAGTTCGTTTAAATTTGAATTTCGAGCCTCACCGTTTTTAGTAGCTGGCCGTTACTAACCGCGGAATGCCCTCCGCCCGCTTACCCAGTCCGCGGCGAGCTACGAGCGTAAAAGGACGTGCGTAAAGTGCGTGCGGGTCCCACAGACCCCACCAGGCATACGGCGTGACTTTATTTTGTAAGTATTTATTTTTCTTTTTTCTTACAAATATTGGCATCTGTCCGTTAAATAATATTAGTTTGTACATTACATTATCCTATTCTATTTTTTGTTTCAGTTTAATCATGAATGAACAACTAACAGACAAGGATATAGCTAGTTTATTATTCCAAGAGTTGGATGAGGAAGACTTAGTTGCATTTGATTCAAGTGGAGAAGAGTTTGACGTTGCTCTAGAGGGTGAAGAAGCTGATACTGAGGAGGAAGAAAATGATGCAGGCTCCACCTCTTCGGATTCTGAAATGGAGGTGCCTCTGTCCATCCTTGCGACTGTGCCCACAGAAGAAACTAACAGAGGTAAAGATGGAACAATATGGTTTAAAAATCCACGTAGACCTAATGTACGAACACGTAGTGAAAATATATTGACGGGCACTCCGGGAGTAAATGGTCAAGCAAAAAATGCAAAGACTCCATTAGAATGTTTTGAACTCTTTATAAATGAGTCAATGTTGTCATATATTTTGTGTCATACCAATACAAGGATAAAAAAAACTAGAGAGAATTCAAATGCTTCTAATGAATATTCATATTGTGATGTTTCTATGATAGAACTACGTGCCACAATTGGTCTTCTTTTTTTGGCAGGGCTTTTTAAATCGGCTAGACAAAACTTACAAGATCTGTGGTCCAATGATGGCACAGGCATTGCTCTTTTTCCCATGACAATGAGTCTAAGAAGATTTTCTTTCATTGTCAATCATCTGAGATTCGACGATGCCAATTCTCGTGAAGAAAGATTAGCACAAGATAGATTGGCACCATTTCGTAAACTGTTTGTAGATTTTGTTGCTAATTGCCAATTGCATTATACGCCTTTTGAGAATCTAACGATTGACGAAGAACTGGTGGCATTTCGAGGACGTTGCAAATTCCGTCAATACTTACCGAGTAAACCTGCCAAATATGGCATTAAAATATTTGCGCTTGTAGATGCTGCTACATTTTACTCCTTGAATTTAGAAATTTACGCAGGAGATCAGCCCCAAGGAGACTATAAAGTCAGTAACAAGCCACATGATGTAGTTGATCGTCTTCTGACACCGATTTCCCGATCAGGACGCAATGTGACAATGGATAATTGGTTCACAAGTTATCCCACTTATCAACATTTGCTAAATCATCATAAACTTACGGCAGTTGGTACAATGAAATCCAACAAAACCTGTATACCTGAAAAGTTCAAAGCCGGGAAGCGCGAAGAGAATTCGTCAATGTTCGGATTTCAACAAGATTTGACTTTAGTATCTTATGTTCCGAAACCCAGAAAAAATGTTTTTCTGCTGTCATCTCTCCATCATCAAATGGAAATTGACGAAGCTACTGGCGCAAAACAGAAACCTGAGATCATAAGTTTCTACAATCGGACAAAGAGCGGCGTAGACAATGTCGATAAACTCATACGTTCTTATGATGTGTCGCGCAACTCAAGAAGATGGCCACTGACTTTGTTTTTTTGGATGCTAAATACTGCTGGAATCAATGCCAAAATTATCCAAATACTTAACATTCCAGAAGATAAGAGCAATCGAAGAAGTTTTATAAAGGGTTTGGCTTTAGCGCTTCTTGAACCACATTTGAAATCAAGACAATCGAATATTCGCCTTTCCACTGATCTTCGTAAAAGAATAGCCGAACGCACAGGTGATCAAGGTTGCCCACCGTTGAAAAAATCAACTCCTGGAATAAAGCGAAGATGCCACGTTTGTCCTGTGAAAAAAGATCGGAAAACCCAGTACATTTGTGAGACATGTAGTTGTCACATTTGTCTTGACCACTCGATTTTTCAATGCGCAAAGTGTTACCAATCCAAAGATTTACAAAGTGTAAATGCAAGTGATGAAGACTAATTATTTTGTGATTTAGATTAAGTATATGATAGTGCCTTACACTGGATTAAAGTCTGATTATGATCTCTTTACTTTTGATACTAATTATATGTTAACAAAGTTATAGTCACGAAATGTTGCTTAAAAATGTGAGTTAAAGTTTAATTTCAAATATTTTAATAAAGTTGATTAATTTCTAATGTGTTTTTTTTTACTATCTCTTTTTTGCCCTTTAAGCATGCGTCTTGAATCATTAAATCACCTTACATCATAACATTTATAGGAAAAAATGCTATTTTGAAATCGGGGTCTGAGAGACCCACCAGGCATAGCGTGTAACTTATGCCCACCAGGCATGCCAAGGGTTAAATGGAATTTTGTCGTATAATATATCGGATACTACAGAGTATAATACAGAGTATTAATCGGATAATACAGAGTATTAAATGTCAAATGAAATTCTAAAATCTTAAGGTATTGTTTAGGGAAATTTTTATGATATTAAATAATTAAAAAATGATTGTACTTTGTAATAATTAAAGCTTAATTTATAATTTAATAAATTATATTTATAAATTATTATATGTGACGACAGTTATTTATTTTTGTAAAAGTTTTCGTTTAAAAATGTATGTTTCCGAACCTCAGTCGTCAAGAATTCACGGTGTGATGTGATTGGTCAACTTATTTGCCAACTTTCGTTAGATCTTATTGCTATATTAATAAGGATAGTATTTAAATAATACTAAATATTTATCATGTTTGGTCTCTTTTATATTTCATACGCGTAAATGAGATAGAAGCTAGTATTTTTTGTATTGCTGTCTCCTTCTTACTACACAAAAATTTCATATGCTTAAATGAGATAGAAGCTAGTATTTTTCGCAACTATTATACGACATTTAAGAAATATAAGACTAACCGAAGATAGTTCATATAACAAACATCAAATGTAATTTTGTCGTATAATAGTCACTGTGACGTAACTTATTTGCCAACTTTCGTTGAATCTTAACTCAATACAAATAAGGATAGTATTTAAATAATACTAAATATTTATCATGTTTGGTCCCTTTTATATTTCATACGCGTAAATGAGATAGAAGCTAGTATTTTTTGTATTGCTGTCTCCTTCTTACTACACAAAAATTTCATATGCTTAAATGAGATAGAAGCTAGTATTTTTCGCAACTATTATACGACATTAAAGAAATATAAGATTAACCGAAGATAGTTCATATAACAAACATCAAATGTAATTTTGTCGTATAATAGTCACTGTGACGTAACTTATTTGCCAACTTTCGTTGAATCTTAACTCAATACAAATAAGGATAGTATTTAAATAATACTAAATATTTATCATGTTTGGTCCCTTTTATATTTCATACGCGTAAATGGGATAGAAGCTAGTATTTCTCGTAAATATTATACGACATTTGAGAAATATAAGATTAACCGAAGAATGTTCATAAAACAAACGTTAAATGGAATTTTGTCGTATAATATATCGGATACTACAGAGTATAATACAGAGTATTAATCGGATAATACAGAGTATTAAATGTCAAATGAAATTCTAAAATCTTAAGGTATTGTTTAGGGAAATTTTTATGATATTAAATAATTAAAAAATGATTGTACTTTGTAATAATTAAAGCTTAATTTATAATTTAATAAATTATATTTATAAATTATTATATGTGACGACAGTTATTTATTTTTGTAAAAGTTTTCGTTTAAAAATGTATGTTTCCGAACCTCAGTCGTCAAGAATTCACGGTGTGATGTGATTGGTCAACTTATTTGCCAACTTTCGTTAGATCTTATTGCTATATTAATAAGGATAGTATTTAAATAATACTAAATATTTAACATGTTTGGTCGCTTTTATATTTCATACGCGTAAATGAGATAGAAGCTAGTATTTCTCGTAAATATTATACGACATTTGAGAAATATAAGATTAACCGAAGAATGTTCATAAAACAAACGTTAAATGGAATTTGGTCGTATAATATATCGGATACTACAGAGTATAATACAGAGTATTAATCGGATAATACAGAGTATTAAATGTCAAATGAAATTCTAAAATCTTAAGGTATTGTTTAGGGAAATTTTTATGATATTAAATAATTAAAAAATGATTGTACTTTGTAAAAATTAAAGCTTAATTTATAATTTAATAAATTATATTTATAAATTAATATATGTGACGACAGTTATTTATTTTTGTAAAAGCTTTCGTTTAAAAATGTATGTTTCCGAACCTCAGTCGTCAAGAATTCACGGTGTGATGTAATTGGTCAACTTATTTGCCAACTTTCGTTAGATCTTATTGCTATACCAATAAGGATAGTATTTAAATATTACTAAATATTTCAGAATGTTACAGTGGATTTTTCAAAATTTCGATAAAATAAAACCGCCTGCGAGAATTCATCAACTCTGGTGTGTTTGTTTCCGCATAATTTAAAAAGATTTTATTTTAATTCTCTCGCTCCTAATAGCTTTGCTGTTAGAAGTATTGTGTAGAATATAAATATAGTATAGAATATAGTTTTACATGTAGATATAGTGATTTTTAGTAAATAGTCAATTTCATTTACAGTTGTGTATATATTTGCTAGTCTATTTGAGTTGTGTAGAATAGAAGTTTAGTGTACAATAGAAATATAGTATAGAATACTGTACAGGTATAGTTTTAGATATTCATTTATTTATTTAATAAGTATAGTAGTAGTTATTATAGTAGTAGTAGTATAGTAGTAGTTTATAGATATAGTTTTTAGGTGCAGGTATAGGCCATAGTAAATTTTATTTGTGTACAGATTTAAAACTATTATTAAGTATGGCTAGTGTAAATGATAATAGAAGTAAGAGTTATAAGATGAGCGTTGTATGGGACCATTTTGTTGACATAGGCGGATATTTGGCTACTTGCAACATATGCAAAGCCAAATTATCTTTCAAGTCGTCGGTTACAAATTTAAAAAAACACTTGGACCGAAAGCATCCCACAGTTCGAATGATAAGTAGGCGTGAAGATTTGTTAAATAATGCCATAAACCCTCAACCAACAACGCAGATATCTCAATCGATTACCATAGGTCAAACGACAGTTCAGCCGACAACCACTACCGCGCAACCGCCAACGCAAACGATTGCTCAGCCACCTATCCAAGTAATACCTCGAAGAAATTACGGTCATCAACCAATAACAAATTTCGCACCGAGGCGTACAAATTTTCCAAAACTAGAAATAGACAAAAAAATAATGAATTTGTTTATTATGGACTATCAGCCCTTTAGGATAGTGGAAGACAGAGGTTTTCGAGATTTATTAAGTTATGCATTCCCGGGCTATCAAATACCGTCTAGAAAATTTTTTTCAAATAATATTCTGCCCGCTACTTACGAAAAAACTAGGGCAGATCTTATGCTTGAAATCTCTACGGATGTTCAATCCATTTGTATTACTGTCGACATATGGTCAACATCGACGAACGACTCGATGTTAGCTATTACTGGACATTACATAAAGGAGGAGGGATTTATCCTCAAAAATTATCTATTGGATTGTGTCCCGCTAGAGACAAGCCACACAGCCAAAAATTTGGCACTAACTATTAAAAAAATTTGCGAAGAGTGGCAAATTTGTAATAAAATTTTATTGGCTGTGTCAGACAATGGCACTAATATTAAAAGTGCCATTGAAAAAGAACTGGGGTGGAAACATTTTCCATGCTACACGCACACCCTAAACTTAGCAGTTAACGACGCGCTAAAGCAAACGAATTTAGTCGAAGTAATTAATAAAATAAAAGCTATCGTTAGACATTTCAAACAAAGTAACCTAGCTTGGGAAAAACTTAAAAAGTACCAAGAACAAGCAGGTACTAATCCGAGGAGGCTGATCCAGGATGTACCTACAAGATGGAACTCCACCTTCTATATGGTTCAAAGATGTGTAGACCTTAAAGAATCCTTAAACAGTGCCATGGTCAATTTAACCATGCCAATACTGTCTGATGAGGATTGGAAAATTTGTGAAGGAATGTGTGCAGTGTTAAAGCCATGTGAGGAGGTAACGCGAGAATTGAGTGGCCAAAATTATATTACAGGAAGCCTTGTAATACCGATCACTTACGGGCTCATCAGAGCTTTAGAAAGTATCGATAACGAGGAATTTTTGAACTCTGTAGAGCTTTTGCGACAGGATTTAATCGGAAATATTAAACGTAGATTTTTAAATTTAAACCACAGTAATACATTTACAAATTGTATGTTTCTAGATCCGCGGTTTAAATTATACTTTACCGATCCTCATGTGGCAGAAGACACAAAACGGCGGATTGTCTCTTTGGTCGCACAACACACTCGCACCGAAACTGCTACCTCCACCACAACCGAAGTACCTACAACATCTTCTCATCTACCATCAAAATCCATATGGCAAGATTTTGATATGAAGATGCAAGGCATCCAGCCAGAAGGTACTTCACATTCGAGAGCAATCGTAGAGGTCCAAAGGTATTATGAAGACAAAATAATTCCGAGGACCGATTGCCCTTTGAAGTGGTGGAGAGACCATAAAAACGTATATCCTACGCTATACAAAGTAGCAGTTAAAAAATTTAATGCCATGGCATCTTCAGTGCCATGTGAAAGAGTGTTTTCCGCAGCGGGAAACATAATGACTGAAAGAAGAACCCGCTTGGGAATAAGAAAGTTGCAACAACTTATATTCCTGCACCAAAATTTGTAAACTTGTATATACGAGTATTGTATATACTTCGTCCACGTCTATTTTAAATTTTTACAGTATAATAATTTCCATTTTAAATCTGTACAGTATAATAATCACATTATGTTGATAAAACTCTTTAACAAATATTTGGCAATAATTTCAACCAAACCAAATTTGACTACCATAAAAAAGGTTACAATGAGTCAATCTTAAAAGATAGATACATCCAAAAGCCTTCCTCAATAAATGGACTATCCAACACAAAATAAATTTTTCAATTCGAAGTAGTTTCTGAGATTAGAGCGTTCTAACAAAATAAACAAACAAACTCTTCATCTTTATAATATTATTAATAGCTTTATAATATTAGTATACATGAAATGTCTGCCTCGTTGGTCTAGTGGTTACCTTTGTCGCTTTCGGTCACAAGGTGCTGGGTTCGAATCCTGGGTTTTTCATTCCTCTATGAAATTTTCAGTACATTCCAAGCCTGTAGTGGTTCGTTAATAGGCTCATAATGATTATGATAGATGAATGAAAACTTTTAAATGCGCCTGTTTGCTAATTTTCAAACTGACAGTCCTAAGCCTGATAAAAGCATGAAGGGAAGTTTTCGTTCATAAAAGTATTTATAAATTATAATAGAAACGGTACCCGGCAGTTTTAAAGTTACTCCTTACATAAGATATCTGCAAGTAAAAATAGCATCAAAATTGGTTTAGCTAATTTAGAGAATTATCGTGCGGAAGTGTCCTAAAAGTGCTCTGGCGCCTCTGGCACGCAGAGTCCTCTTACGCTACGGTCGGACTCGGACCGGGACGTGAGATGTGAGAGAGTAACAGGCTGTTATTTAATAACAGGTATTTGTCACTGCTTTTTTTTTGTCACAGTAACAGGGATAACAGATATTGCCTTTGACCTGTTACGTCTCATGCCTATTGGATGCATCTATGGATTGTGGGCGTGTACAGAATTGCCATAAGAGACAAGAAATGGTAAATACCTTTACTATTTTAGAGGACTGACGTCGCGGTGAATAAGGCTCTTTTAAAAATATATAATAAAAATGTATCTAAACTCAAAGAATATTAAACACAAAATATTTAAAAGTAACATGTCCGGTATAGACGCATATTAATGGGATTTTAAAGAGACATGCAAATGAAATATCTAAAAGAGAATGTCAAAATATAAAGAGATCTACTAGGCTACTAGGGCATAGATGCAAGTGGAAAACATCCCAACCCAAAATATTAATTACAATGAAACAAACCTAACAGATGATCCTGTTTGCAAAAAGGTGATAGACGAGAGTGCAAGTAGCTAGAACGTGTAGTCAATCAGTCCAAAGCATCAGTATCTCTGATGTATTTTAAAGACATTTATGTAGAAATGATTGTTCTGAATTAACTTAAGTAGTAGTTTCACCGTGCAACAGATCAAGGGGGTATAATAGAAAAAAATTATGAGTTATTTAATTTCGAAAATGATTATGGGATGCCTAACCATATCTGTCATTATTGACAGGGTTCTAGAATTCTTGACATTGTTAAAAGAAATACTAGAACTTGAAAATGTGTCTAATGCAAAACCTTGTTTGGCTATTTACTGAACTAAACTTGGAACTGGTGATAGTGACAACAGGTTATCCAGCCTGTATAATAAAAAAACCACTTTACTCGGAAATGTATTTTAAAAAATCGAAAGCATTTTAAATTACTTTGTCCTAAATAATTTGGTTTGGGACACGTAACAAGGCAGCAAGTAGTAAAGTGAAACCTTTTAATGCCAAACAGTTTGTTTGGCAACCCAAATGCAACTAGTCAAGAAATGCCAGCAATTGTTATATGTGATGGTAAATTAAAAAGAGCAGTAATTATTTTTATCAAAAAAAAAACTAATAGTTTACACAAATATAGTAATTTAATTAAACCTTTATTAGTAGTTGCTTGTGATGGCTATATCATAGACTTTACAGGGCTATATGCTGCAAAAGAAACCGATGCCGAAATTATGTAAAAAATATTTGAGAATGAGAATCATTTTTAGAAATAATGATATTTTTATACTCGATCGTGGATTCAGACTACACCAGTCATACGGTTATAAAGTATGTAAACCTGAAACAAGAAATGTAGGTGAATCTTTGTAGATGGGTTGTTGATGTCGTTAACGGCAGATTAAAAAGAGATTTTAAATTATTTAGGCAAGATTTTTTTCAATTAAGCCTCTCAACATTTAATGGACGATTTGTTAGTTGCAGTTGCATTAATAAACCGTTTTCATCATCATGGTAAAATTACTACAATTAACCTACCACTAACCGTCTCTCATTAAAATAACTAAAGTCAAGAACTATTTTTCAGGTTTATTTTCATTAATTCTATCAATAAACTGTAAAGGTTATTTATTTACTATTTTAATTTTTTACCACTCAAATGCTAAATTAAACACAAAAAAGTTCTTATAAACTCATTTTTTTGGGGTATAAAACAGTTTTCTTTCCTAAAAAAAATGCTAGAGTGACTTATAAGGATTTTGAAATGACCGATTCAATTGTGACCCTCAACATTTGTAATAAACTTTGTGATTGTGTTGTACCACAATTTATAATGTTATATTAATCTATAAGTTGCTTTAGTATATCTGCTCATAAAGTGAAACAATGTTTCTCTTGAGATATAAATGCCAAAAAACCAAGCAATACTTTGCTTGGTTTTTTTAAAAGAAAGAGTAGAAATTTGCATGAACAGCAAGAACAAATAGCATGAGATGCTTTTTTCACAAAAAAGTCTATCATCTTGAAGTGGATGCTTCTTAGTACGGACAAAACATGATATGGTCAACATGATCAAATGATCATGTTCGACTAACTACAAAAATATATTAAAGAAATTCATAAATTTAATATTTTGAGTCTGACCCTTGACTGTGTTCTAGCATTTTTAATTGTGACCTTCAACATTAGTAATTAATTTAATGACTATGTGGTTTTGTAAGTTATTAAGTTAAATTAAGTTTCTTTTGAGAAATAAATGTCTTTAACAATATTGAGAAACATTACGTAAATTTTATATAGAAAATAATTAAGAAATAGCAACATTGTATTAAGATTGTTTCGAGTTGTAGACAATCTATGCTAAACTGTTTTTGTAATCTATGGTTGTCTGCACTTTCTTCTTGTAATGGTTGTTCCATGTTAAAGTTAAGTACAATAAACTAAATAGTGAACTCTCGTTTGATTTTAACAAATAAGCAGCCCAGCTACTGCACACTTATAATTTAATAAACAACAAAATAACCAATCATGAGAAGATTTTTGACACATTTGTAGTTATAAGTCAAACATTTTTGAAAGATTGGCAGTGACAAAACGTTACATGGTTACAGACAAGGTTTCATTCAAGTGCACATTTCCCTCAAAATTTTGATACTGCAAATCCATTTTTGCTTGTATCTTTCAATGAAAGAGTACAAATTTGCACAGACAGGTAGAAGGCTAAAACAAGTCTTATAGAGAAAGATTTTTTGCTAGATTTGTCATTTTGGACAGAATGGTTCCTATTGCTGACATAACATGACATGGAAAGTAATGTCATGTTGTTTCTGCAATAGTTAGCATCTTCAATTAATCTTGAGAGAGACCTTGTACTCATCTATAGAGACAGATGAGTAGGTACAATGTTTGTCGCAAGATTTAGAGTATAAAAATACATAATTGTTGTTCCTGTCCTTCATATAAAGAGAACAAATTTGCAGAAATGGCTACAACCAATCACATAAGTTTTTTTTACCCAAATTCGTCATTATGAAGCAAAACAAACAAGATGCCACATATTCCTGACACAACATGACATAGCCTTTACAAGGCCTGTCTGCGCATTATACAAATTGATTTTGTAATACAAAACAGTTGATAGTGCTTCCATGAAACCTGTGCAGCTTGGCGTGTTGTAAATTCAGAGCGGCAACAATGTAGGTACTACCTATACTAGGTTTCTTTCAAGATTATAGTAAGAACATTGTCGTTCGCAGTAGCTATGCAGCTAGACTAACAACATAAGTTTTTTTTCGCCAGAATTGTTACTATAAGGCTAGAACAACCAACAGATTTTTTTTTGCCAAAATTGTCACTGTGAGGCTAGATCAAATTACATAGTTCCAAGGTTACTGCTACTAAGCGATAAGGCCGCAATTTGTACCTCTACTTTATTCATAATATTATTTCTAGTTGTCACTAAAACATCAACAGATTTTTTGCCACAATTATCACTATCAGGCTAGAACAAACACAATTTTTTATATTAGAATTTTTATTATGCGGCTAAAATGAACCCCAATTTTTTTGCCAGAATTGACACCAAGCTGCTAGAACAGTGATAACAGAATTGTCACTTAGACTTCTTGATTGACTGCTGATTATGAATGCCTTGGTGGCCTTATCACAACAGTTTTTTGCCAGAATTGACACTATTTAGCTAGAACAGTTTTTTTCTAGAATTGTCACTATGTGGCAAGAACAACCAACACAGTTTTTTTGCCAGAATTGGCACTATAAGCCTATAACAAACAGTTTTTTTTTTAATTGTTACTATGTGGCTAGAACCAACATTTTTTCGCCATAAATATCACTAACAGGCTAGAGCAACACAATTTTTTTGACAGAATTGAGACTATAGGGCTAGAAAAAAAAACACAGTTTCTTTTGCTTGAATTGTCACTATGCGGCGAGATCTAAAAACATTTTGCTTTGTCACATGCCAACAAGATTTGTCGCTGATGCTATGCTTAGAGTCTTAGCTTGGAGAAGTTTTTTTTTTGACAAAAAATAATGATGACGCCTATCATCTTTGAAAGGACGTTTTCTATTGCCGACGTCGACATGTCAAGTTGAGTTTATAACTATGTAGTTATAAACACAACCCACCAAAGCTTAGAAGCTTCGTAAACGCATCGCGAAAACCGCAACGAGACCAAATTTCACAAAAAACACAAGGCCAACAAGTTAACAAGTGACAGCGCGAAGCCAACATTTGTCCATATAAAACCTTGAGCTAACATCCTTATCTCTTTTAATTTTATTCTTCAACATCAGCGTCACTTTTGCCTTTAGCACAGAACACGAGTAACGAGACTACGAAATAAAACCTGACCCAACCTGACTGACAATGCACCCGACATGCGAATTTTAAAAGCAATATTTTGTAATTTGTATCACGGTATCAAAGATATAAAACCTGAATTGATATTATTTTTGTTTCGCTAGTCGGTGGTCGCTGGACATTCTTTCCTATTTACAATTTTACAACAAAGGCTCCATCAAAGAGTATAAAATCACTACGATAAGGCTCCAAAATCCACAATGTTCTCCTCAATGACGCCGACAAAGAGTATATACTCAATTACTCACTAAGTGATACCAATTTTTAAACTTTTTTTTTTAATTGTCATAGATTAGTGATGCAGTACAAAAAAAAAACATTCCTAACTTTTTATGTGCGAATCGCGCGTCAATTGACGAGATATAGGAGAGCATTGGGCACTTTTTTACATAAATGATAATAAAACTGTTATTTTTTATTGAAATCAAAGTTTTATTACAAATATATCAAGCGCACATATTTGGCAGTAATTATTGCTAAGAAAAGCTTTTGTCCTATAATTAGTCTCAAAGTTATAAAAGATCTTTTGACACATGTCCTAAGTGTCCAAACCTCCCACTTGGGCACTGTATTTAATATGCACAATATTGCTTTACTACAATACTATGTTTAAGTAATATACCTATATAATATAAGATAAGAAAAAATATATATATATAATATATTTTTTTTCTTATCTTAGACTTTAGAAAGTTAAACAATGTAAATCAATACTGCACAAAATCTTATTGAAGAGACTGGTAGCTTCTGATGAAAACGATATTGGCCTGAAAAGAAATGATTAACCATTCAATCCCATAGGCTTATTAAAAAACACAAATGTATGACAGCAAAACACACTATAAACAAAGGGAATATTCGACATGCCCAAACCTCCCTCCTACCAGCGTGCCCAATGCTCCCCACTACCTCGCTTTTCAAATAAATTTGAATAAGTTTGTTTTTATTAAATGTTGAATTCTAATTGACAGGTAAATATAATTTTCATTATTCTTTATAAACCCGGGAAGCATTAAGAGGTAAATAACCTTGCATTACGATTTACACGATGAGATATGCATAGTGATTTTCTACAAGAATATGGAGCGGCCTTTACAGCTCTGGAGTCTTGGTTTTTATAGACTATCCTGTCACAGACAACTAAAAACTAGTTTCATACTTTTATTATAAACGTCAACAGCTTTAGGCTCTAGTCTTTTTGAGCTACTACTTTAGCTATTAGTTTTATATTAACTCTCGAGTCTCGACAAACAGGTTTTAGGATTTGTAGGTATTTCCACTTAATTATATTGCCAATGATTTGGCAATATCATATCAATTAAATTAATAAACCATGAAAAAATATATTTATTCTATGTCTGAGAAAAGTTATATATCATAATAAAAATTTTTAACAAAAAATAGAACCGACTCAAAACGCACTAAAAAGTAAAAAATAACTGTGTCATTTAGTTTCTTTAATTTACTTAAGCATATCTATGAAGTCGGTGCCAGCCAAGTTTAAGGAACATTTATTTTACGTAGTAAAGAAGTTTGTGGGTTCTAGGTAACGTCCTTGAAAGTAGAAACCTTGGCTGGCACCGACTCCTAGATATGCTTAAGTAAATTAAAGCAACTAAATGACACAGTTATTTTTTACTTTTTAGTGCGTTTTGAGTCGGTTCCATTTTTTGTTAAAAATTTTTATTTCTTACTTTTTAGTGATTTATCGCCACATCACATACTCGTACTATACTGTCATAGTATATTATACGGCACTAGTAGCCAAAAAGCTACCGATACCGAGTCAAAAACCGAAATCGCTGTAAGCGTGCCTCCAAAATTTGAAGAGTTCCTTCAATTTCCCCTGGATATCATCATCAGATCCTAACATGAGGACAATGGGACCACCTTGGATGTATGACCTTTCTAATAAAAAAAGAATTATCAAAATCGGACAACACTGTAAAAAGTTATGCGTGGTCATACATAAAAAAAAAAAAAAAAAAAAAAAAAAAAAACAAATATACGTGTCGAATTGAGAACCTCCTCCGTTTTTTTTCGTCGGTTAAAAAGTCAATCGTCGAATATTTGTATCAATCCTAAATTCCTAACGGACTGTGTCAATGTCAAAACATGACTTGATATTGTATCAATTATTGGCAAAAATGAAAAAATAAAATTGTTAGCATTATAATATAATAAATCCATGCCGCAATTATGTCGATAATTGACATAAAAATCGCGATCGCGATCAATTGTATTTGTGTTTGGCAAATGCAATTTACCAAGTGTAGCTATCAGGATCCTTAATTTAATTAAATTGTGTTTGTTTCACTTTCTGCGTTTCAGCTGTCTGTGCTTCAGAAGCATTTTAAGGTCACAGGGATCTATTATTCCAGAAATTAAGTGTTTATTGATAATATATACTTATCCACTATATTATACATATTACAATAAATATTTTACTTTTTATTATATACATGAACATATATCAAATGTTGTAAGTAATATACTGAATAGAATAGAAGTGAAATGTTTTGTCGGTTCCTGAAAAAAGTGATATTTTGAGTTGAGCTAGTCTTGATCTAGGTGTGTGATATGTGTTTTTGTGAAAAGGCATAGTGATCTATTGGTAAACGTAAGTGACATAAATAAAAGATACTGGGAAAAAAGATTGGTATTCATACGAAAACCTGTATCGTAAACAACGCAGAATAAGAAAAGTCTATTCACATGGTTATTATTGAAATGCTTTTATTCTGACTAGGATTTTTTAGAAGCATTTTATTTTTTGAAGTGTATAATTATAATATTATGTTTTATTTCATATTTTGAATTGTTTTAACATGCCAGAAATGGTTGTATATTGTTATTAATAATATTAATGTATTCAGCTAATAAAGATTTGATTTGATTTTGATTTGATATATGTTGAATCCAAGAACTTGAGATCTGAAGCTACATCAGCTAATCATGAGACGTATATACAAGACAGTCAACAAATTATGATTGGTTTTCTTCTCATTTTGAGTTCCTAACCCTAGGGTTCCTTTTCAGACAGGGCTTGTGTTTAGTTTGGCCTTTTAAAGACAAAATAAATTTGTACTTTGTACAAAACACATACATATAAAGTTGTCTCAGTTTGAGTACACAGCTCTAAAGATTCTAAATTTTCTGTTTATAATAATCAGACATTATGGATGAAGTGATCAAGACGAGAAACTACAGGAAACATATTATGAAAGATGGCACTCTAGACATATGTCGAGCGTGTCATCATCCTGGGGAGTCCCTCAGGCATATAGTTTCCGGATGTCCTTATCTTGCTAACGGCGAATATGTGCACAGACATAATCAAGTAGCCAGGATAATCCACCAACAGCTTGCTCTTCAGTACGGCCTTATAGATTTTGAGATGCCTTACTATAGGTACGACCCAGCACCAATTCTTGAAAATAACAGTGCATTGCTCTACTGGGATCGAACGATTATCACTGACAGGTATATTGTAGCCAATAGACCTGATATAGTGATAGTCGATTGATCAGTATGCCGTGCAATAATTGTTGATATTACTGTTCCTCATGACGATAACCTCGTGAAAGCCGAAAAGGAAAAAGTATCAAAGTACTTGGACCTTGCTCACGAGATTACCGCCATGTGGAATGTTGAGTCAACTATTATTGTTCCGATAGTCGTTTCAGTCCATGGTCTTTTTGCAAAAAGCTTCGATCATCACCTTAAGAAGCTTTCGCTTAATTGTTGGATCAAGGGTCGGATACAGAAGGCAGTAGTCCTTGAAACGGCGCGTATTGTGAGGAGGTTCCTCACTCTGGAGCCCTGACCACCGGTTGCTTGGACCCGCAAAGGCCCCGCAAACGGAGGAGAAGATTTTTTTTATAAATTTTTAATAGTGTTTATATGTATATTTTTGTATTACTTATAACATTGTTAAAAATTTTAAAAATATATGTAATTAAATATAAATGAGAGATAAAAAAAGACATTATAATGTTTAATTGCTAGCATTGCTAGGTTTGCCACCCAACTCAGTTTTCATCATTACTTTGTGATTAACATAATTTAATGAACAATTCAATGTATCTGTAGGATCCTTTTTTAAATTCATTGAAGATTTTAGGCACTTTAGGATAATAGGTTGTCTGAATTAAAAATTAGGACTATTTACTTGAAACCAGTACAAAAATCCATTTGATCAGAGAAATAAAGCAGAAGAAATAGTGCTGGACAGGCCACTAGTTATGAGAGAGCACTGATAGAAACAAATATCTTAGCATTCCATGGATTCACTGTGCAGGTGCTGAGCCCATCATATGGCAGAGAGAATAACGTCAGAGACTTGTAGCAACGAGGTATTAGATTTTTAGAATTCTTTAATCTCACACACATTTGGTTAATCATGCAACATTGGATACCCTTTCTTATTAAGAATTTAATGTAGCTTTAGTCAGCACAAAGTCCTACACCAAGTTATAGGGAGATTTTGCTAGTATACTTCTCGCTTCTATTTCTACTGCATTTCTAGCCACATAGCCATTTTAGTACATTTGTAAGTCAAAAAGAAGACAAGAATTTTAACCAAATGGACACCAGGATATTATTTACCACTATGATAATTTAAATAGGCATTCACCATGACTCAGAATTGCCTAAGAGTATTGCTATGTTTAAAAATTATAGAGAGAGACGAATATCTTAGCATTCCATGGATTCACCGTGCGGGTGCCGGGTCCATCGCGTGGCTGAGAGAAAAACTCCGAACAGAGCCCGAGACTTGTGACACGGGTGTAGGTTTAAGGGTACCCTTAGTGACGCGCGTCAACACTCACCTCCTCTGTTCAAGTTATTCTCCCTGCCCAACCAAATTCGGAAGGACCCTACTAGAGCAGCTTTGGACACTCGTTCCAATATGGAGCTTACTGCACTTCTAGTAAGGCCAAGGTCTTTTAGCAGGTTGTAGAGAGACTTCGCTGGTATACCTCTCGCACCCACTTCTACCGCGTATAAACTAACCACATAGCCATTTTTGGTTAGTTCATTAGTAAGGTCATAATATTTATTCAAAAATTATTATTGTATAATAATAATGACTGCCGAGTGGTGCAGTGGGTAGTGACCCTGCTTTTGTGTCTTAGGCTGTGGGTTCAATTCCCACATTTGGAAGAATGTTTGTATGATGAGCATGGATATTTTCCAGTGTTGGGGTTGTTATCGATATACTATAAGTATTTATATAAAAATATTCATTAGTTAACATAGTACCTATAACACTAGCTACTTACACTTACTTCGGGGCTATATAGCAATGTGTAATTGTCCTATAATATTTATTATATTGTTGTACTGCTTATTGGTTTATCCATCAAGGCGCCCAGATTATTGTTAATTTCTGAGCCCAGGATCAGAGAGAGAAACAGGACAGAGTTGTACAAGGTACACTTAAATCCCATGTCTCTGCTAACTTAGATAAAATATTAATTGAACATTGTATGTAAAATTTACTAATAATGCATGATGTCTGCAAAATAATCGTAACATGTGCGTGTTGAGTTAGTTCTATTTTTTGTTATTGTTAAAAATTTTTACTTTCAAGTAATGATTGATGGAATATAGCTGATGATTGATGAGATTCTGGTTTATGATTCTTAATAATACTATTTCGATTTAAAACCTGCTTATCATCATTTTTAACTTGCCTTATTGAAAGAGTTTGAGGTTTTTGAGTAATTTCACGAAGGATTTTCGGTGAAGTTTGAAAATGGTCACTTACAGGCGTGGTTTTGGCTTTCCTCTAATTCGTAAAACCCCAGGTGCAACTACATTCAATTGCATTAACTATGCATCCTGGTTTGATGCAAGAGAGAGATCGAAGTGCTAACCGATTTTTAGATGTCTCACTTGATGAACTTTGAAAGTTCCGCTAAAAGCTTTGAAATTTTTTGGAATGAGCCAGTCTTTTCCTGTAATTTCGTAGTCTTCTACAACATGCACGTTATCCCTTTGACATATTTTCTTAGACATTGTACTAGAGATTCAATGTCTGTAATATCGTCACCGTATGCAACTCTATCATCAGCTGTTCTTTTTAAAACTCGCCTATCCCGTCAGGTGCTCCTTTACCGTGGCCACATTCGTAATAATGCCACATAATCTAAGTAAGGTCTGGATAATAAGAAACCAACTGAGTTAATCATCATCATCATCATTATCAGCCAATGGACGTCCACTGCTGGACATAGGCCTTTTTTAGGGATTTCCAAACACAACGATTCTGAGCCGCATGTGCCCAGCGGCTCCCTGCGACCCGTTTGATGTCGTCAGTCCACCTGGTGGGGGGTCGACCAACACTGCGCTTTCCGGTGCGGGGTCGCCATTCTAGCACCTTCGGCCCCCAACGTCCATCAGCTGTTCGAACTACGTGCCCCGCCCATTGCCACTTCAGTTCTGCGACTCGCTGAGCTATGTCGGTTAATTTGGTTCTTCTGCGGATCTCCTCATTTCTGATTCGATCACGCAGAGATACTCCGAGCATTGCTCTTTCCATCGCCCGCTGAGTGACTCTGAGCCTTCTTATGAAGCCCGCAGTTAGCGACCAAGTCTCGGATCCGTATGTCATCACTGGCAACACGCACTGTTCGAAGACCTTCGTCTTCAGGCACTGAGGAATTTTGGACGAAAAGATGTCACGCAGTTTCCCGAACGCTGCCCAACCGAGTTGGATTCGGCGGTTCACCTCTTTCTCGAAATTGGACCTACCTAACTGGACCATATGCCCTAGGTATATATACTCGTCTACAATTTCGAGTGCAGAATTTTCAACAATAACTGGGTGGAGCGAAACATGAGCATTACACATGATCTTTGTCTTGCCCATGTTCATTTTAAGGCCCACCTGTTGAGAAACTCTGCTGAGGTCATTGAGCATATTATTAAGGTCATCTAGAGATTCTGCCATTATCACTACATCGTCGGCAAACCGCAGTTGAGTGAGGTACTCGCCATTGATGTTGATGCCAAGTCCGTTCCAGTCCAAGAGCTTAAAGACGTCTTCCAATGCGGCGGTAAATAGCTTCGGGGAGATAACATCTCCCTGTCGCACTCCTCGCTGCAATTGGATTGGCCTCGTAGTCTCATCCTGTATACGGACTGACATGGTGGCGTTTTCGTACAGGCACTGCAACGCTTGGATGTACCGGTAGTCGATTCGGCACCTCTGCAATGACCTTAACACAGCCCAGGTTTCCACCGAATCAAAGGCTTTCTCGTAGTCCACAAACGCCAAGCAAAGTGGCCGGTTATACTCTTCGGTCTTTTGTATAACCTGCCGCAGCGTATGGATGTGGTCTATGGTACTAAAGCTTTGTCGGAAACCGGCTTGTTCGGGAGGCTGGAAGTCATCAAACCTACGAGCGAGACGATTCGTGATGACTCTGGAGAACAACTTGTAGACATGACTCAGCAGCGAGATTGGTCTGTAATTCTTCAGCAAGGTATTGTCACCCTTTTTGAAGAACAGAACAACCACGCTCCTGTGCCACGCCTGAGGCGTCTTGCCCTCGTGAATGACGGAATTGAACAATCGCTGAAGGACTTCAAGTATCGGTTTACTACCAGCTTTCAGGAGTTCTGCTGTGATTCCGTCATCACCTGGCGCCTTGTTGTTCTTTAGGTGTTCGAGAGCCATACTAATCTCGTCTAGGCTGACGTCCGGGATATCTTCGGTATAGTGTCGGGTCAATTTGGCTCTGGGGTCTTCAGCCAAATTGTCAACAGGCTTTTGAGTTGACGTGTATAACTGTCCATAGAACTTCTCGACCTCACCCAAGATCTCGGGCTTGGAAGAAATGAGATTACCGTCATCGGTCTTCAGACGCGTCAACTGACTGCGTCCAATAGACAGATCTTTCGCGAACACTTTCGAGCCACGGTTGTGTTTTATTGTATCTATGATACGCTCGGTGTTGTAGCGGCGTAAGTCACATTTCTGCGACTTAGAGATCTGTCTATTGATACGTCGGTAGCTCAGAGCGTCCCCCGAAGACTGTAATCGCATTCCTTGTCTTTCCTCCATGAGCTTGAGTGTTTGGTCAGAGAATTTCTTGTTGGTTTTTGGGCAGTGGGTCTTATAGAACTTAGACCCAACCGAATGGACAGTTTCCACTAGCCTGTTGTTCAGATCGTCCACATCCACACAATGTGCTAGGCAATCGAAACGGTTCTGGAGTTCCAGTTGAAAGCTTTCGGGGTTTTGGATGTGGGCACGAGTAGGTCGGAGCGTTGACTTCACCAGTCGGTACCGTTCAAGCTGTACATTGATATTCAACGTGCCTCTTACCAGTCGGTGATCACTGCCGGTTTTGACCCTATTGATCACAGAGACATCGTTGAATATATGCCGTTTGGTCGACAAGATGAAGTCAATCTCATTTCTCGTGGAACCATCGGGGCTCAACCAGGTCCATTTCCTATGTGGTGGCTTCTTGAAGAAGGAGTTCATCATAAAGAGGCCCTCCTTCTCCATGAAGTCAGCCAACATTTGGCCCCTGTGGTTCCGTTGCCCATAGCCAAATTGCCCCACTCTCAACTCTGAACCACTCCTCTCGCCCAGCTTTGCATTGAAATCCCCCATAACAACATTGTAGTAGGAGTTCGAAGCATGCAGGGCTCTTGAAATATCCTCATACAATACCTCTACCTCCTCGTCGGGTTGTGCCGAGGTCGGTGCGTAAACCTGTATAACCTTCAACGAATACCGTTTGGTAATTCGGAGGACAAGGAACGCTACCCTCGACACACTCTCGACTCGTACAACATTGTTAACGAGGGACTTGTGAACGATAAACCCAACACCACCTTGGGACAGATGTTCGCCCTCCCGGTAGTATAGTAAATTGCCGGAATTCAGGATTATCGAGTCCTCGCCCTCTCTTCGGACTTCAGACAATCCTATAATGCTCCAGCGCAACTTACTTAATACTTCTTCCAGTTCGATCACCTTTTCGTCAGTCCTCAAAGTGCGTGCGTTGAATGTTGCCAGGTCCAGTCGTCGGGGTTGGCAGCGGAATCTCTGCCGGAGATTCTTGACACCCCTTGCCCTTACCATGACCGCTGCCAGAGCCAGGAATAGCGGGGCTGCCGGGGACTAGGGGCTGTTTCTTTGGACCGTCTCCCATAAAAGAAATGCCCTATAGTGACCACGCTGGGCAGGCGGGTTGGTCACCGCAGAGCTGGACTATTCAAACCAGTGTCACTGCTGCCTGACACTGGCCTCATTTTGTAGTCCAGCCTATTTGGAATGGTTATACCGCCATTCATCGGTCGCCAGAGCCTCGTCGGTCCATCTGCAGGGTGCACCACGAGCAGGTGAGGTTGACATTTGGGGAGGCCGACTGGAACTATCATCCCCCTTACACCCTAACTAACTAACTGAGTTAATACTGTAGGCGAATCTGACTCAACAATCAGTTTGTCTACATGAGGAGCCACGCTTTCAATTTCTTTTAAAATTAGCACTAAGTGGGCCCAAACTGCTGCTGCATCATGGCGTAAAGAAGTGCTTACAGTGCACAAGTCTTGACTTTTTAATCCTTTTGATTTATAATAAATCATTGATGTATGCAACGTTAATTGATTTCTATTTGCTCCAAAATGAACGGATTGTATTTCAGCGTGGTATTTGGTATTATAATTTTCACTAAAATCAATGTGTATAATGCTTACATTTATACGTAGCTTTTGTTTTAAGCTATTCAATATTATAGCAATATTAATTATTCCTACACTGGAATTTATTTTCCGTTTACAACAATATACCAAATATTTAACCAAATACATTTATTTTTTCAAACTCTCTTTAAGTTTCTCTTATACCGACAAACCATCGGAATTAGATCAATATGTATTCCTGCGCCACCGCAGCAAGTGCTTACGTGTTTGGCGGAAAAACTGCACAACGCGTTACACGTCCGTACGGTCCATGCGTAAACACAATACTGAGTGGTGCGGGGAAGGATAACCCAGTGTTGCCAACCCGAATTTTAGAAAATTTGTAGACTATGTGCCAAAAGTTGGTAGAAGTTGGTAGAATGTAAAATGCAAAGTTGGTAGATCTACCACCTCAATTTATTACGATCTTTAAGATTAAAAATGCATAAACTGTTTTTTAAATCTTTATTTTTGAAAATTACTTTTACATATTTTTATTGAAAAATTGTTAATGTTGTGCGCTAGGCTGACCGTCGTTTGCTATGAAGCGTTTAGTACGCAATAAACCCTCTAGAGTCTCCGTGCAAATTTGATTTTTTTGGAAAGTTTTCATATTATTAATTGCAGAAAACAATCTTGCAACGTGGGCGCTACTATGTAGAAGTGCGAGTAGTTTTCTGACGAATTCGCATAGCAGGGGAAACATGGGAGACTGGTCTCCTTTTTTGATGGATGAAACATGTTTCTAAAATTCTTCAGGTGTAGGATCCACATGAAACATTGTAAAAGAAATTGTCATGTTTCGCAACAATCTCCACTCGCGGTCCAATTCCATCATACTTTCTGGGCATAGTCGTGAAAATAAAAATTTAATGTAAATAAAAAATTAATTCTAGAGTGGACAACATCAATAATTAAATGTATAACTTGCCTGGAAACTGAACTCCCAAATGAGCAATAGTTGTGACTGATTGCTTTACAATGATATGTTTAGGATTCATAAATTTGAGATATTTAAATCTTTGCTTTAACAATAAGCAACAAACCAACCGGGAATTGGCCACAGTATAACAATAATAATGAGAGTATTGAGTTATTGATTGACAGTCAACTTCTATCAATGGGCTGAAAAGGTGCGAACGGCCAAATGTTGCTGTCTTTTTTTGTGGTTTATGATCTGGAGTCTAGACGCCTGATGACTCACGCAACACAACGCAACGCAACCTTCGCTCGTCGATTTTAATTCTAGGGTGGTAGACAGGTAGACTGAAGCGAAAATTGGTAGATCTACCAAAAAGTTGGTAGACATGGCATCACTGGGATAACCTGACATCTCTCAAAGCCAGTGTTGCCAACCCCAGCATAGAGCCAAACTGTAGAAATTCTCATAAAAAACTGTAGAAAACTGTAAAGATCAAATTAAAAAACAGTTAATCTACAGCTTAATATTTTTATCATTGAATGATGATAAAATAAATTTTAGATTGGCAATAAAAAACTAGAAAATTCATGTGATTCTCGAAGTTTTAATCATAAAGATACATACAATTATGTCAAATATTATGCAACACAATGAAATAGTAGCGGATCAGCAGATAAACATGTTAGTCAATATTACTACTAGCTGCAATTTCATTTTCAATTTGAAAGTCTTCTTGATTTTCCGTTTCATCTTTATTCTTGAATTCGTACATATTTTGCTTGATTTTTTTTAAATGGTCATTCGTCGCATTGAACTTGAAACAATTTTTAATTTCTGACTTGGTGTGCAAGGTACCTTTTATTGTTGTCGTAGAAAGTTTATTTCTTAGCTTAGTTTTCATAAGATTAATGCATGAAAACAAGCGTTCTACCGTAGCAGTACTATGCGGCAAACATATAAGCTTTCTGGTCAAAGTCGATAACAGTGGAAACATCACAGAGCCATCGCCTTTTTTCAATTTAGAAACATGCCACCAAAATTCTTCTACACTGGGTGTCTCAGTCTCACTAAATTCAAAATTGGTCTTGCGAAGGGTTCTCCATTCTCTATCTAATTCTATTATATTTTCTGGACAAATACCTGGGAAATAATATAATAATTCAGAAATTGAAGTTATATGTTTTTTGTTAAACTCATGACTTAAAATCACTTGTGGGTTCAGCATCTGCAAACACTTCAGTGCCTGACGTTCTTTATCACCGAAAGGAAATCTTCGTTTGATTTGGGCTGCTGCCTCAATGTAAAACTCTTTACATTTCGTGTAAAAATTGGATAGTTTCTCGTTGTCTAACTCTTGATTACATACATACATATATCACATACATCATACAAGAGTTAGACAATCTCTCTTCAATCGAATTTGGTACCATTCCTCCTACATATGTTTCTAATAACGGCAAATGGATTCCTACGTCATTCACATCAACACTTAATGTTTTTTGTTCCTTAGCATTTAAGATATCTTTGGCTTTATTTATCTCTTCTTTTGTTAGTTCCAAATAAACTGGTTGTATAAAGCATTCTAAAATTGTCACATATGCTGTGTAAATCTGATCATATAATAAGTACAACTTTGGTTTTTCTGCCTGCATTTCTTTATTCAAATCTGTGAATATTGGTAAAGCAAATCGTAGAAATTCCAAGTATAATTCGGTTGTCGGTTCCATGGCTTTTGTCAAAATGCTTTGGGCAGAAAGAAGACGATCTTTAAGCACTGCTGATTGGAAATATAATTTTATAGCTGGAAGTTGTTCCAACAATCTATTCACGACTTCATTCAACGATAGCCATTTGGTTTGTGCAGGATGTAACATTTTATTTGGTTTCACATTTGTAAACGCCTGAAAAGTTTTAAAATCACAGATGCGCTTAGGTGAATTTTGGATGTAAATTGAAAACTTCGCGGCAAAAATCTTCAAGACCCCTCGGCAATTTTTTGCATGCGTTTGATGCGCAAAGCGCATATATATTTCATAGTGAAAAGATTAGGGACGTCATGCTTCAAATGAGTGATCAACGAGTTATTTGCGCCGAACATGACATTGGCGCCATTAGCAGCAAATCCTAACAAATTATTTTTGTATGGAATTTCTTTCTCATTAAAATATTTACAAACAATTTTTGTGTACAAAACTTTCGCTGAGCCGTCGGTGATCGGTATCAAAGTTAGAAATTTATCTTCTACTTCATAATGTGTGTTGACTATCCTCGCTATTAAAGCTAAATGCTTGATTGTCGACTTATCAGTACTCTCATCTATCCGCAATGCAAACTCATTTTCTCTTAATTTTTTTATCAAGCATTCTTCGGCGGTTTTTCCTGTCACATTTACTACAATAGATCTTGCTTTTGTTCGGCTCATAGACAAATGTTCAGCAGTTTTTAAATCTGGACACACCGATTTTACTAAATTAGTTAGATGTGAGGCCACATTAAATTCAAGATTATGTTCCGCAATAAAACATGCTAGTTTGATTTCGCCGGCTTTTGCCATTTGCTTCGGTTCCTGTGATTTTGATGAAGATGCAAAACAAGACGTAAGCTTAGGTTGCTTTTGCATTTTTCTACAGCTTCTTTGGTGCTTTGTTGAATTTGTATGTCGCGTCAATTCTTGAATTCCGCATTTACGATCACAGTCGCATGCAGAGCAGTAAAAATATGTGTTACCTTTTTTACTTTTTGCGAGCCATCCACTAAACTTTTCATCGTCGAGCCAAGAGTCAATAAATTTTTGCTCGTATCTCACTGCTTTCTTCTTTCTTTCTGGGGATTTGTCAAGATCTGACTCACTATCACTACTACCGCTTTGCATAATCGTAACTTTTTTTGCTCAACTCACAAAGTAAACAGAACAACAAAGAATTTAATCTGAGAATGATGGAATGAACGAATGCACAGTCAAGTACATATATCTCGATTGTCAAAGCATTCGCTGGGATTCCCCAGTAAGAAAAATAGAATGTCAGTAAAACGGACATCGACCGAAACAATCTACGACTGTCCACTACTAACGCCATCTATTAAATCGATTGATGACTACTACCACAGGTCGATGATAGTGAGTTTTACTGAAGTTGACTTAATGTACGGACTACCACGTAGCAAATAAAGGTGGCGCTAGAATTATAAGCACAAAACTGTAGATATCGAGGCCTAAACTAAAAACTGAGAGAATTTCCAAGAAACTTAGATCTACAGTTAAAACTGTAGGGTTGGCTACACTGCTCAAAGCATATCGTGACAAGCAAAAGAGTAAACAAATACCGGCACTATTATTATGTTACTGCACGGGACAAACTGTACGCTCGTACATAAATAAAACAGTAGATTACTTTTACTATGTATTATATTGATTATTTTTAACAATTGATATATTTAAATTATTATAACGATTCTTCCGAATAAGGTGTCAGTTGCGTATATATGTAGAATGTAGATTTTGACAATTCGTCGGTGTCGCCCTCAAGCGGTTGGCGTTGGTTGCGTGGCGCGCCGCTCCGTTTTAGGTGAACGCCGCGCGCGAACATGCACCCGGCCCTGAGATGCTGCGTTAGGGCTTCTCAGGAACATCGTGGCGCAACACGCAGATTCTGTTGAGTGCGCGGTGACTCATATTTCGTTTGCAAAACCTTTAAGCTGCAAATTAGGCGCAATATATGCTAAATAGTATGCAACTTGCAAGTATAAATTACGAATAAAAGAATTAGCTGGATAATAAGTGGGTAGGTAGGTAGATGAATAATTGTAAAATTTTTGTTGAGAAATGATGGAAATATAGATGGATGGATGGAATTATTGCGGTTAAAACAGTGTGATTAAGGAAGAATAAAAGGAACTGACTCACTTTTTTGCTGGCAAAACCTTTCTTCTCCTTTCTCCTTTGTCTGGCTGTAGAATATTCTCGTCGAATCCGAGATCGCAGTCCTGTCACGGTCGCCACTTTTATTAGCTCGTACATAAATAAAACAGTAGATTACTTTTACTATGTATTATATTGATTATTTTTAACAATTGATATATTTAAATTATTATAACGATTCTTCCGAATAAGGTGTCAGTTGCGTATATGCAGAATGGGAATTGACAATTCGTCAGTGTCGCCCTCAAGCGGTTGGCGTTGGTTGCGTGGCGCGCCGCTCCGTTTCAGGTGAACGCCGCGCGCGAACACAAACTATAAGCCAATTTAAAACATCATAATATTTAGTTAAATTATTATTTATTGGTTCTTTTGATATTCTCATTTATGGTATTTTAAGAATATTTTACTCTTTGGTTAAAAACTTTTACCAGAAACTAGAATTAAAACTACTTATGTAATCACGTGTAGTTTGGACATTCCACTGTAATTAGATTTTGGGTCTTTAATATTTTTTTAAGCTTTTTGAAAGCTGTTTTAATTAATAAATTACATTTTGTGCGGGACAATGATTTATAGTGTGTGATATTAAAACTGTTTAAGTAGTGTGTAATAATAGACATTAATAGTGTGATCATAGCGTGCATAAATAATAGTTAATAATAAGTATAATGTATAGTCGTCAAAATTTAGGTCGCGCAACAGTACAAATCTTGTAAATACGCCTCGCATGACCAATTTGTCTAATAAAGGATAGATATATAGGCCCTCGCGCTCTAACATCGACCAATCAGAAAGCCCGTTTTAATAGTGCGAGAGGGCAGACGTTAGATAAGGATAGAAAATAAATTTGATTGGTTATTATAAGGGCTCTCTAATTGGATATCATTATGTACCAATTAGAGGGCCCGAATTAATTTGTAAAAATACGGGGCACTGTGCCGATAGCGACACAGTTTCCAATCGACCACCAGACAGATTGTAATAGTAGCGGTTCCAACAGAAGATTAAAAAGGCGTTCTTGAAGAGGTGTTTTATTGAAGAAAACCCGCCCAGATTCGTCCAGAGCAATCCAGCAATAGTTAATGTACTATACCGTACACATTTTAAACTATAAACAAAAAAATGTAACTTAATTTTCGCTAACTTTACACAACGATTTTCACCCACGCCGCCTGAAAAACATACTTGGAAAATTGACCCATAATGTATTTGACTCCATGATCTTTTATTGAACAAATCTAAGAAGTACATTTTGACGTGTCACAGTTTTCTATGAAAATAGCTTTATAGAGGCGTAATTCACACTATTTCTATTAGCTTTACTGTAAAATAATTTAATTATGAAGATATTTTTATTTTTAACATAACAAACAATTTTTATTCAAATAATAAAATCAAAATTTACTACGTTTAGAACTGTCAAACGGTACTTCTTAGATTTGCCCTATAAACTCCGTACTTTTAGTAATTGCGTTTCATTGGCATTATAATAAAAATCAAGTGAATGAATAAAATCAAAAACAAATGAATAAAATAATATAAATGGTATCAATATTAATATATTATATATATATATATATAGATTATGATGATATAACTTCTAGTAAATTAAACTATTTTAATGGTGGTATTTTATCTAATTATCATCAGCTGTCATCACACCTTCATCGTCGTCAGTTTCAATGAAGGTATCTTTAATTTGCGATTTATTCAGCAGGTTCAAATATTCAACACGAAATCTTTTTGGTATTATACCGGAGTCACACAATTTTGCAAGGTCTTTGTATTTTGGTATGGAAATTGGGAGCCTCTCTTTATAAAGAGATGGCAAATTTTCTGTGTTCCTTTGACTTATGTCATTGCTAGTACTTTCAACTGCACATTCATTTTTGTTGTCTATATTTTTAGTAATTTTACCTCTAGCAGCACTTCTTTTCCCAATCCCTTTACCTTTACCTCTTGCGTTTAAATTCTTTGGAAGTAATTCTTTGGAGAGCTCTATGTCGTAAGTATCACTCTCTCTCTCATCAGTCTCTAACATTGTATATTTAAGTTCAATTTTCGTCAAAGCACTTTTTTTAAACGTGCATACTCTTATGTTTTTTATACGCAGATCTTATTTTTAAGAGTAACTTGAGTGAATACAGAATCCGCCGGATCCTGGAAGTTAATGAAATCCGCCTGCTCTAAGACACTCACGTTATATGATTGAGGCCGTTTTCTAGCACTCTCTATGAAACTTGGCCATTGCGAAGGTGCCCAAACAATTAGCTTTCTCACTTCCCTCTCAATAACAGCATGCATGCTGTCAACTGGCATATATGTGTGTCCTTCTAGAACGTAATTAATTTGAATAACTTTTAGATTTTTAGATTGTTCCAGGAAACTGAAACGTTTGAACATTGAAAATATAACTTTATTCTTGTTTTGCCCTGTACAATTGTCACAGTATAATAATACTGTGTTCACTGCTCTGCTATCGAGTTCTTTTAAGTAGTTATACAGACATGTTGCTATTTCACAACTTCCTCTTTTACCATCAGCCTCACCCCATATGTAACAGTATCCGTTCTGCGTTCCACTTTCATATACTGTAAAATTGAACACAGCATACTTTTTGGAATAATACATTTGCACACTTTCACCGTACGGTGTCGTTAAAACTTTTTGAAGATCGAAACTAGATACAACAAACGTGCTATCGCGTTTTTTATTTTGATGAATATGAAAACGTTTATACGTGGCTTCTTTTTCTAATAAATGAGCTTGTTCATTAATCGTCATATCCGGATTATTTTTGGTTTTAATATATAAGAGACATTTGTCCTTCTTAGGAACATGAAATGCATAGTTATGCTCTTTAAACATACTTGTAAATAATTTTAATTGACTTATTATTAATATTAACAAAACATGAATGGGACTTTAAATATAGTAACAAATTATTGATTTAAATAATCGTATTCAAATTTTTAGGGTAATCCCACGACTTAAGTTTTAGTCTGCAAGTGTAAGTAAGAGGAGGAGGAGGAGGTGGAGGAGTCATCATACCTACCTTACACAAAACATTAGTATAAAACATTAGTTTTTACTTACTTTTGAATAATGGTAGTTTTTTCCACTCATCACGATAATGTTTGACATATTTACCGTGTTTACCCATTTTACACAGAAACGAAACACGAATTAAAGTAAGGAGTTTGAAACTATACAAAACAACTATACTTAACATACAGAATTAGATAATCACACAGGAGAAGTTACAAAGCGAAAGTGACAAAAAATAACTGGAATTTCTCTGAACTATTTATTCAGTTTAATACAGATAATTGCGGTAGTCATTATTCACAATAAGAATACACATCACTTTATTGCGTACTAAATTTGGTTACATAAGAGCTGAGACAAATTTAGGGTATTCCCCGAAACGAACGGATCATAAACAAATAGGGTGACCATGTCAATATCAAATTGTACCTACATTACAAACACAAACATTTACATTTGCATGAACATTTTTTTCTCTTAAATGTGTGCAATTCGCCTGATTTAAATAACTTGTCCCTTGAAGTAGCCTAATAGGCGACTAGTCGCCTTTTAGATTTTTTTGTCGCCGATTCTAGTTCTAAAGAGCCTCAATGGCGAAAAATCGCCTACGTTGGCAACACTGGTCAGCAATACTAAGTTATAGCACCATCTTCATTTTATTTATGGAACTATTTCTATACGTGTCTTCTACAGTTGTGTAGTTTTCAACGCAGATTTCGGTAATAATAAGTCGTTTTGGAATTATTTCAAGTTGCGTGAGTCTTCAAGTAGGTGTGCGATTTATCAAAGATAAATTGGCATGGAAATGAAAGCATACGCAGACTTACAAATAGTGGCCGGCATGAATCTAAATAGAGCCCGTATGCATCTTTTCTGTGCTATAAAAGCTGTTTTGGTTTCAGTTGGGTTTCCCCGTAGTCAGTACTTTAGCACTGATGCCACGTAGCCATGATAAGCAGTTTGGGCTGTCCCTGGTAGAAAAGTTTTGCGTAGCCTATGCAATACATACACTTATCGGTTTATTTTTAAGCATACCATACTTATATGTTCTTTCCAATTATTATGAATGAAAATTTGGAATGCGCTAATTCTTAAATTGTTGAATCTTTATAATTAACATTTAGATTTAAATTACGTGCTCGATGACGTATTAAAAATTGCATATTGGTTGTTGTTGAATGTTGCAAATTATTAACAATAGAGTCAATTTCATTATTAATGTCAGTTACAAAATTATTAATTTATTCATGTCATTACATAAATAAATTAATAATTTCATTATTATTGAAACTTCATCAGCAAACAAATAGCAGTCATTTTTTGTCACACTGGGTAGGTAATTGCTCGGATCCAAGTCGAGGTGGGCGAAGACCTCCAAGGCCTCTCCCTCCAATGCAGATAATAAGTACGCCAGTTTCTGAGAGGGGGAGAGATCCCTCCTAGCATCAACAAGCCCATTGAACAGGGACTCAAAGCCCATCCATGAACTCAAGCACCCGGAGAACCTGTGCTGCTCAATGGTGGGTAGCCTACCCATCAGTTCTGGAAGGGTCTGGGGTCACAAGGGGGAGTCTGAGATATGGCTGAACCTCGCCTGGCGAGTGAGCCTCCTGCTCTCCCCAACGATCCCGTCACAAAACTCTTCCAGCTGGTTTAAATCCTTTTGACAGGACTCCAGCGCGTCCTCCTCGACCTATTCCAACAACAAGATAGAACGATAGGCCTCCTCGGCGGCGGCCTGCCTTAACACTACTTGGCTACACCGCTGGTGCAAGGCCTCGACGCGGTCCTCCCTACCTATTAAGGCGTGGGCGGTCGCAGCCCAACGCTGTTCTAACTTGACCCTGTTGGCCAGTTCTCGCAGGCTGGGCATCTTAATCAAATCTCCAAACTAACTTACCAAATGGTACCTACCAAGTTATCAAACAAAACATGGGTTGTTTATAATATCGACCGTTCTATTCTGTATTTTACTTATACTTTCACTAAATTGCCCATGTTTTTTACTATACACTGCACAAGCAATCGCTGGCGTCTTCGTCTTCCAATGGAGAAGTCTGTGGTGTGGAAGCCCACAGCCGTCGACGTCACAGACCTGGGCCTGACAGGTCTCCTTGCTGTGTGTGGCTGCTTTACAGCGATAGCATAACCTCTTTTGTTTGCCGAATCTCCATCGATCACGTCGTAATGCTCGTTTGAATCGGCTCAAGTCGGACAACTTGTGCGTACCGGTGTGGCAAAATATACATTCAATGTCATCCTGAACAATACATACGTTGCGGTTTTCATCTTTTTTTATATCATAATGTGTTAGCTGAGGTTGTGTGTGTATGTAGCTCACACCCGCGTCAGCGGTTTTTGTTGCTTCTTCATAAAGAAAATCGGCAAATAATTCTAACCTTGCCCTATTCAAAGTATCGTACATGTATACGTAGTCTGACCACTTAGTAATTAGTGGGCTAGGGCACTTGTGTAACAGGTTATTAAGAACTTCTGGGCTTCTAAAAAAATCTTTCCCGCGCCTTGCAATTAGTCTGCGCAACGTCATAATATACGCGTCTTTAGATAAATCAGTCACTGCTTCTAAAAGCACGCATTTATATCTAAAACAAATAAAAAGACATAATTAGCATTTTGAAGTCTGAGCACCACGACCTTTTCTGTTTAAAATCTTAACCCTTAATTTGGCAAAGTATAAAATGCAGTAAAAACCAATTTTTTTTTTGTAATTGTAATTGATACATAAAAAACTATTGAAGGAAAATAATGAAAAAAATCAGAAAAGCTTAGTTTTCCTGAAAACTTATGTATGCCACAACATAACATTGCCAATTTCTCAATATTACATCTTATTGATTTATTGTATGCTGGGACATACATTGCCAATAACTTTACGAACTAACTATGAAATAAAAGACACGATTTTTAGACTTAGAATTTAATATGAGTACAAATTATACTTGAAAAAAAAAATGTAAAACCTTTATAGAAGTGGAAAAAAAATTACGCTCTTTTATGGTACTCCAGTTGACAGTTCCTAGAGTTTTTCCCTGTTACGAAACAAAGGCGGACTTGGCATTTTATGCATTCCACAAACGTTAGTTTAGAGCATAGTCGACATCGACCTTGAGTGGTCATTGTCATGAAATGACCAACGTTGTCAAATCGTGACGATTCGACTGGTTTGGCTTGTGGTACCCGTTTTTTGTTTTTGACACCAGTGCGTTCGCATTTTATGAGACCTTCGTATAATTCATATCGAAAGTCCTTCAAGGACATGGATCGTTTTCCTAATTTAAAGTTATCTCTCCGGTGTAGAAGCCACGCATTATTTATGCATATGTCCAGAAGTTGGGCAAATATACCTATGTACCATCTGCGCGTCTTGAAAGGGGTTCTGTATAGCGAGATAAGCATATCGGCTAAATCAACCCCACCCATATGTTTATTGTATTCTTTTACTATTTGTGGACATTGTACGTCAACTTTTGATTTCGAATCCTTGCAGTATCTTTTTATGGTACTTACTGGTTCTACCCCCACATAGGAACTTATCAATGTCACAGCTTTGTTGTCATTCCACCGTACTACGGCCAAACGATTTTTATCGCACGTAACTTGAGAATGACTACCCCGAGGTTTCTTTTTCATATTTTTTTCAGTAGGCAGCACTGTGTCTGCACCTCTCAATCTGTTATTTCTGATTGTGCCTAATCCAAAGATCCCATAATCTTCTCTAAGAATATAAAATAATTCCGGACAAGTGAAAAAGTTATCGCAGAAAACAAATGCTGGTTTAGACTTTATACTTTTGCATAAAGCGATTACCACCTGCGCTCCAAATCCAATAGAAGCTTCCTTATCAGTAAAAGTATGGAATCGGAAAGTATCCTCTCCCCCATATAAGACGAAATCATAAATCATACCTGACACACCGGCACGAACATAATTTTTGAAGCCCCACTTATTGGGTTTATCTTTCATGTATTGACGACGCTTGCCCGCTTTTTTCCCTTTATACGGTATCATCATTTCATCAATATTTTCATTATCTTGTGCTAAACAATTGCCCCTAATTTTTTCTATTAGCGGTCTAACTTTATAATATCTGTCGGAGTCTTGAATGTTGTTGTCAACGAAATGTAAATAACGACGGATTTCTTGATATCGTTTTAGAGACATCAAATAGGCAACCAGTTTGTATCTATATCGCAAACTCCAATAATCAGTGTAAGAAGGCATGGACACAACACCCATTATTATATGTATGGCTAAAAAATCTCGCAATTCGTCTTCAGTCAAACCAATGGTACGTCCAGTTTTAAAAATTGCATACGCGTTTGTTTGTTCAACAATATCTGTTAAAATGTCAGGGGAAAAAAACTTATAGAAATACTCCAGTGAAAACAGGATTTGAACATCGCCTGTAGAATCCGCTTCCTCTTCCGTGGTTGCCATATGTCGAAATACAGCTTTTTTCCAGCGATAAGTTAGAGTGAATTTTTGTATTCGCTTTCGTTTAGCAACATAAACCGTGGGACGTTGTGACCGGGTTTTCCTGGAATTTGATGCAAAGGAAGCATTGGTCGTCATGCGTGTTGTTGCCAAACCAGGTGCAGGGGATGCAAGAGGTGCAGGCGTAACAGGTGTTGCGGGAAATGATATAATGTCACTTAATACCGGTACTATATTGCAATTTGGTTCTAGAGATGAACTTGGATAAACAGCTTGGAAAATTGGCGTAAGGCAAACGTTTTCGATAGCAGGGTCTTGTTCATTGTCTAAAAGGTTTAGTCTTTCTAAAGAGCTATCAATAGAGGGTGCAGAGGAACTTGACAAGGAAAGCGAAGCGCTCATACATATCTCGTCTTCAATATCTGAACGTTCACTATCGTCAGAAGGTGCATTCTGAATAGGAATTAGCGCTAAAATTCTACCACCACGTGTTTGAAGCTTTTGCTGCCGACAAAGAAAAAAATGCTAAAACACCAAATAAGCGAAGCAAAACCCCTAATTTAGCAATGTATTCCATGACATACAAATTAAATAAAGGGTCATTTATTATGAATTTGGCAATGTATGCCATGACATACAAATAAAATAGAGGGTAATTTATTATGAACTTGGCAATGTATGTCACAGCATACATAATGTTAGTACCCCAAAAACAACCATTTTATGTAAGTAAAGCTTCAAAATTATTACCAATATTATAGTATCATAATGTCATGCATAGAATTTAGTAATAATACATGCCCTAAACCGCGTAATAAATACAATTTAAATTTATTTACCTTGGATAGCACAGCTGACTGCCGCCGGGTCGCCATTTTCGTCGACTAATGTAAAATTTGTGTTGTCAGATATCTGTTTTATATTTTCTCCTAAAAATAGATAGTGTTGCAAGTAGATAAAATTATCAAACCGCGTTATTTTTGCAATTTTTTAAACAAAATATTTTTTCAAATTTCAGGTATGTCAGGGCATACATTGTCAGGGGTTAATAGGCCCTCCAAAATCAGCAGCAAGGGTCTGAAAGGTAAATGCCGGCATGGTGCGTTGAGGCGGAAGGTGACCCATTATTGGTGTGATACCAACTCTTTCCTCTTAGCCGTTTACACGTTATACAGTCGCGTACTATGCGTACATAGTTGCGGACTACGTAGAGCAAAAGCTAAGGTTCAGCATGCATCTGTTTTATGTGCTCGTATTGAAAAATTAAATGGGTTAGACGGTGCATGATGGGATGTTTCTTGTCGTAACTATAATCGGAACGTTCAAGCCTACCACCGACACGCATAATATTTTGTTCATCCAAAGGTGAAAGGTGCAAGCGATTGGAGGGTGCTTTTAGATGCTTACGTGATAGTCCTTCGAACTCGTCTGAAAATGATTGGAGTTGAGAAAACTTACTAAGATAAATAAATGCTAAGGATACCTCATCAACTGTCAGAGGACTGGTTCTCTTATTTTTATGTCTGGCATTATGCACGAACCTTAATGTATAGGCGAATGATCTCTTAAGTATCATGAAGTTTAAAAATCTTTCGATATGAATGAACGGCTCTGACACTTGAGTAGTGTGAGCTTTGATCTCCGATAGCTCGCACTCTGCTTGTTTAGTCAGAGCAGCCCACTTGGAGGCATCTTTTGTTAAAAATTCCGGACCTGACCACCAAAGATTCGAAGTTCGAAGGTTAGTAAGTAACCTTTGGACCGCGCGAGATTAGGTCCGTGGGATTCTGATCAGAGTGGCTAGTGTGAGATTTTTCCGCGTCGATACCGAAAACAATAAAGGTAAATTTTATATGGAACTGAAGCAGCGCTCCTGGCGGGATTGAGAGAAAACTCAAATGGGCGAGTGTCAGTTACTATCGACATTTACTTAACGTCGAAGTTACTCGATAACGAAAAAGTGAATAACTCTCAAGGGTTATACAACTTCTTGCTGAGTGTAAGTCACAAATTACCACCGATCGAATAGAAAAGTTTTCGCAAACGCGAACGTTAGCTGTCACTTTAAATTTCATAGTGAGCATAGATAATACACTTATACCTGATATACATGCGAAACGCTATAATAGTTTGCAGTGATTTCTATCCACCGTCTAAAAATGGCGTTAAATATTTCTGCACAGTACTAGAAACGCCTAGAGATGGCGCTTTTTGGAAATACCGAACCATGGTTCATATTTAGGTTAATCTTGAAAATATTTTTATTTTAAAATTATAAGGTAGATAATGAACTAATAAATAATAATAATTATTAAAGTACAATAATTATTATTTATTAGTAGGATATCTTATTTTTATAAAATAAAACACTAAAGATTTATTTAATTTTATATTTGGCATGAATTTTATAATCGTATGCCCGCTTTTTAATTATATCATTTTCATTAAACTTTGAAATCTTACCCCTTAATATTTTATTAATCCCCATACACCAACTGTTCAGAATAAGTTTTATTGACAAAGCAATAATAAATTCTTTGAGTTTTGAAAAATGCGCTTGACATTTTGAAATTACATTAAATTCACAATACATTTCAATGTGAAATTGTATTTCAATGGATAACAGTCGAGACTCTGGTGATTCCTGCATGCACCGACTGATTGAACGAAAAATATCCTTCATCATTAATGAAAATTCGTTACTTGGGTAGGTTAAAGATTTTTTTGTATAATCCCTCTCATATGTACACGATGTATCTGGTTTTGTGATATTAAAAACTCGGTGCGTACAGGACATTTTTTTAAAACTGTTCTCGCTTTTTTAGTACCCAGCCCGCCACATATTTTTTAGTTTCCAAATTAATAAAATCTTTATCGGTACCTGGGCTCGAAGGAGTAGGAGTCTCTAATGCTTCCAATAAAACATTTATATTTTGCACATTTTAATTATTTTCATTACCAGCGCAAGTTTTTTTCTCTAAGAATTGTTCCATTGATTGTAATAAAACATTATTATCGTCCTCACAATTGGCGTATCCAGAATGGGGTGTTGCTGTTTATAAGGAGTGTTTTGTAAGCATTTATAAACTGGCCGCAAGTTGGGTTTGTGTTTCTTACACCATTACTTCGAATTTTACAGAAAAAGTTTTCAAGAGAGTCTTGATTTAAATTTCTTGGGAGCAGGCTTGTAATACCATGAGCTTTTTCCAAAAACGACCACATTTCCCGAAACATGCATATATTGAATCCCGAAACATGGATGAAATTTTTAATAGAAGGGACTTTTTGAAATATGGTAGTACCATCTTTTTTTTCTTTCAAATCCCGTGGATCTTAAAATGGACAAGACCTGCTACCACAATTTGAAATGAGGGGACCCATTTTTAAGGCAACACCTAAACTTTTTACTGCTTTCTTTGTAATTATGGCCGTTAAAGGAGTCAAAAAGCTGGTCCATTATGCGTAGAAAATCGGCTGTGTCATTACATTCTTTAGGAAGAATTTTATGTTATGTAAAATGAAACAACAATAAAATAATTTTTTACTACTCTGTAATACCAGAGAAACATTTTAATAATATATGTTATGTAGCATTAAATATAAATTATGTAGCATTAGTGTTTGATAAAAAATTCTGTTTTAGCCATACCGACTATCATAGTATTTTTGACAACATTCAACCGTATATGAGAGGAGGTCTAATGCTAGTTTCACACTCTAACTTTGATGTTTTTTCACAAATGGAGGAAAATCTTCTTGAGCAGGGCTAATCATTTGAACGAGACATACCAAAGCATTTAGTTTTATTAACATCAATTATTATGTACTTACTTGTGCAAAATTTAATAGCATTTGATAATAAATAATATGTAGTTAATTAGGTATATGTAATTGATGTTAAGAAATTTAATATAGGTTTGTAAGCTTAAAATAGTAAAAGTTTCAATTAACCTTTTTCTATTTAGTTTTTCATCACAATTCTTTTAAAGTATTTAAATTGCAATTGTTGTATAATTATACTCTTATGTCAGAAGTTTGGGAGGATATTCCTATTTAAATTACATGATTAGGTATGTAGATACCTATTTAATAAACCAAAACGAATTTATATAATTCAGTTTTGGTAACACATCCACATATTGCTATTAATAAGTAATTGATGTTTTAATGAAACTTTTTCCAATTTTCCACGGTTTTCGTATCGCCACTGCCATCACTGTTCAATATTTGCACCTACTTCACCAAATTTTGTATATTGCCCAGCCTTAGACGTAAAAAGTAATAAATAGGTAAATATTTGCAAAGTTCAATAATCATAACCTCACAGAAGCCGAATATCTTTTCAAATTCCACTTACTGCTTCATAAATGTGACCATTAGGTCGAATTTAGATGCACTAGTTCTCATTTTATATTATTATTTACTATTTAAAACATTTAAAGGATAGATTATTTAGAAGATGTTTAAAAGTTTAAAATTTTGAAGTACGCTAAACCACAGCAAAACGAACCAGTTTAAAAAAGCTAAATTAAAGACATTATGACCACCTCAATTTTAATAGATAGTTGATTCCATAAGTCTTACTTTATAGAATTGTCGGTTTTAATTTGGTTGGTTAATACAAATGATATTTCATTTTGATTGATATATCGAAGCCAATTTTTCGCTAGTGAACAAACCGTGCGAAAACGATTGAGCTCGCACTCAGGCTCCGTTTTTTTACCGCAACGTAAAGTTATATCGATTGCCGCGAATGTGAAGTTTTCGATTGTTTTGGCGTAATCTCACAGTAGGCAAGTAACGCCAATCGAGCAGAGTAGTTTCGCAGATTTCTGCGACACGATTGGCAACGAATGTTTTTAGTTTGTTTGGACTTATAAGTAGCCAACCCAATAAAACACTGGAATCAGAGAGAATGAACGCAGCGATCGATCGTGCATCTTAAGGACTCTATCACTGACTTGCATTAGCGCGTAGTTAAGAGAGCCCCCAAGAGTTCCAATCGAGGGATCGTAACTGGCTTGTTTGGGTTGACCTTGGACTTCGCGCGTATAAGTTTTGCTTCGATTCAACCGTCACTGCCTGTAATTCGGAGATAGACGCAAGCACCGTGGGCTAAAATGGAAGCATCAGAGAAACTGCGAAGTTCGATATTACCGGGAGTACTACAAACAACTCATCTTGACACTTGTAGCGAATTTAGATTATATAATTCTAGTCGTAGCTCCTTCCAGGTTCGCTTCAAGTCCAAAGGTACGGGCTCATCCCAACCAATGTTGCGACGCCGGCACGCACGGGTTTTGTTCTAAAACGTTTTTCTGGGTAATTGTTTTGTTTTGATTTGACTGTCTGCGGCTTCACGTGCAGTTAACAGTTGAGAACGTTTCTTCTTAACGTTAATGTCTGAAGTTGCATTGCTAATGGAGCGGGTGTTTATATGATTCCAACACATCTGCACGGTCTTAGAAATTTAAACTGATCTAGCGTAGATGAGCCACTTATAGAATTTCTGAATTCTTAGGCTAGGTAGTTTGTCCAGAAAATATTCCAGTATCCTTAAGCGATGAGGCAATTAGAGATTCAGTGGAGGATATGCGACAAGAATCCCTGAACAACTCGATCACATCATTAACTTCAAAATATGCCGATGCATCACAAGAAGAAGATAGCATGTTAAGCTCAAAAGAAATTCATCCAGATGGCTCATCTATAACTGTCACCACAAATGTTCTAGAAATTAGTTCTGCAGATGAGGATGCTGCTGTTCTGAGTTCAAATCCAGATTTAAAAAGGCTAAGAAAACCGCCACAGAGGTATGGATTTACAAATCTATGTACTGGCAGTCCACCAGATGTGGAGGAGATTCATTTTATGAAGGCAATGAACGGAGCAGAGGCAGAAAACTGGAAAGCTGCTGTGGAAGAGGAACGAGGGTCATTTGATGCAAATGATGCACGGGAGTTGGCGGAACTTCCGGCTAGTGCTACTGTGGTGAAGTGTAAGGGTGTTAGATATCGTGCTAGATTAGTGACGAAAGGTTTCACCCAGAGACGTGGTATAGACTATGAAGAAACTTTTTCCCCGGTTTTGCGACACTACGTTTATTGTTTGCTCTATGCGGTTAGCCGAAATGCGGCCAACCACCACCACCCTGACAGAGTGGGCAGTAAAAAGAAATACTTAATTACTTAGTGATTATTACAATTGAACCGCCAATTGGAAGAAGGGAATAAATCCAAAAAATAAGAACGGAGATAATAAAAAAAAACTTCATAACTTTTAACTTTCAATTTTTAAGCTTATGGGACATCAATGATTATTAAGAAAATATAAATCCTGATTTATTCACCAACAGATTTGCCTTAAATGTATAATATTAATCTATGTGTGTTCATCGAAATGTGGTGGATTTATTCCCTTCTTCCAATTTATCATATAACAGGTACAAAATAATTTGAAATAATAGACAATATAATGACAAAAACTATTTATTTATTACAAACAGGTAAGGACACTCTGTTATTCATCTATTTCTTCACTTTCGGATCTTGTAGTTGGCCAGGTCAGAATTAAATTGTAGAAATCTTTGAATTCGTCAGGAATATATTGGATTATTTTTTTTATGTCATTCATTTTTTTCTCATTTATAGGTATTTTAGTAACATATGCCAGAGTTTCAGGTATTTTCGGGATTGTAGAAGGTTTTTGGAGCAAAAATGTAGCTTTGACGAAACCATCAATAAATTCGGAACATGTCAAGTAACCTTTATGACTTGAACTATACTCAAAGCTTCTATATTGCGAAATCTTGAATGTCGTGGCCTTGTCTAATGACTTACAGGTTTTCTTAAAACACTGCTGCCATGAGTTTTTAAAATCAAGCATTTCGTTTGAAGAAACAGGTTTAACTGAAAAACCCCTGATTTTTGCTGCCGAAATAAGATTATTGTATTCATTTGGAACGTAAATTCTGTCTCTTCTTCTAATGAGTCTTTTAGCTGTCCCAAAATTTCTGTCACACTGTAAAAAAGAATGGCCACGCACAGGAAAGTATTGATATATTTTCTCAAAACGATTTTTTGCAACAAGAGTGAGAAAGAATCTTATAAGGGTATTATTCCTTAAGGTTAAGGTTCCTAACAGCAAACGAATATGCAAACCATGGATCAGTACTGGAGTCTTAAAATGCATAAGAAATAGAAACAAAATGCAAAGAAAATTAAAATTAGACCCTAATAACGAAATTTTAAAAATTACCTATAAACGTTATCGAAATTTTTGTAATAATTTAATTAAAAAATTAAAACGCTCCTTCGACAGAAAAAATTAGAGATATCTCTTAATAACTCCAAAGTCTTATGGCAAAATATCAAATCGGTAACTAATATAAATCAAGCAAAATCTGGCAATACCAACTTATTAAATTTAAAGTTTTCACCAATTGAATCAGTCAATTATATAGGTCACTACTTTGCTAACGTAGGGAAAAAACTAGCAGCTGATATCTACTCTACGCAGAACTCAGGTGAAAACATTAATATCAATCATAGAACCCAGTTAAAGTCTTTTGGTTTATTAGACACTAACTTTGAAGAAGTGAATGACATTCTTATGAATCTTAAAATAAACAGTTCCCCTGGCTGGGATAATATTCCATCCAGTTTTCTTAAATTAACAAGGGATGAAGTTGTTGCTGTTATTTGTCATCTTATTAATTTATGTTTTAAAAAAGGTGTGTTTCCCTTGGCTTTAAAGAGGTCCATCATAATTCCAATATACAAGAGTGGGGACAGGGATGACATTAATAACTATCGCCCCATATCTGTGTTACCTGCAATTTCAAAAATAATGGAAAAAATAATAAATATACGTTTATTAAATTATTTAGATAAGTTACACCTTCTCTCAGATTCACAGTATGGTTTTAGGCATGGTAGATCTACAGAAGATGCTGCTACAGCTCTTACCTCTTTTATTGATCATGAAATTAGTCTTAAAAATAAATGTTTAGCAGTATTCCTCGACCTACAGAAAGCCTTTGATACAGTCTCTGTCCCCATTCTTCTAAATAAATTGGAAAAGCTTGGAATTAGAGATGTTCCTCTAGCTGTGTTCAAGGACTATCTCACTGGTCGTACTCAGAGGGTGAAAATTGGTGAATATTTTAGCCAAGACCTAAATATATCCTACGGAGTTCCACAAGGCAGCGTCTTGGGTCCTACGCTTTTCTTAATATATATAAATGAGCTATGTGACTCAAAAATCACCAATGCTAAAATATTTTCATATGCGGATGACACAGCCATAGTTTTTTCTGATACAACATGGGAAAAAGTCAAAACAAAAGCAGAACGGGGACCCTCAGATATTGCTAGGTGGTTAAGAGCTAACTTGTTAACCCTAAATACGCTCAAAACAAACTACATGTGCTTCTCCATATACAATAGGAACCAACCAAAGAATGACTTTAGTATTGTTCTGCATTCTTTTAACTGTAAGGGTAGCTGCAATGAATGTTCCATCATCAGTAGGGTAAAATCAACTAAGTATCTCGGTGTTATTATAGATCAGAGACTATCTTGGCAAGACCAAATACATGCTATTAGTAGCAGAATAAGAAAACTAATATGGATTTTTAAGATGCTAAGACACATAGCCCCTAAAGTACTGTTAGATAGAATGTATACGGCTCTGGCTCAATCAGTATTAACCTACTGCCTTCCCATATGGGGGGGGGAAGCAGTAAAAACCAAGTTTATTGAAATAGAAAGAGCACAGAGATCGCTACTAAAGGTTATGTACTTTAAACCGTACAGATTCCCTACTAGTATGCTTTACTCTTCTTGCGGGCTTCTGACAGTGAGACAATTATATATATTGCAGACAATTCTTAAGGTACATAAATCCCTAAAATATGAGCCTGCTAATGTAAACAGAAGAAGAAAAGCTGTTGCAGTTAAAATACCTGCTGTAAAAACATGTTTTTCCCGAAATCAATATTATATTAAATCCGCAAACCTATATAATAAAATTGACAAAATCCTTAACATATACTCCGCTAAGTACTATGAAATAAAAAGTAGACTCAGACTGGTTAAAAACAAAAAGTTATGACGAAACTGAAGCAATACTAGATAATCCATTTAAATTGACATAAACACTCAGTTCCTACTGAAACATATCAGTACATACCGTCTCTTACATACACACACACGAACTAACTTATACACTCACAAACACCCCCCCCCACACACACACACAGACACACACGCTCTTTCTCCCATGCACTTGCATAATAAACTCAAAACACAAATAGTTAGAAATATTACTAAAATTTTAATTTTAATTTGTAACTCAAATAATTATTATAATGCATGTAAATAATTGTTTTGATTGTTACGTTATAAATTCTAATTCCAATAAGTACTATGTTTTGCTATGTATAGAAAGAAGAGCAGGGCGTTCTAACACGGGTATACTCTTACCTACCTTAGCTCCAATTAAATTAAAGTTATAATAATGTAAATTGAAATTGAATTGAATTGAAAAATAAATGAAATTAAATTCCTATTTTGTCCCCCGCAAGCATCGCTAAAAACGTGTAGTTCTTTGACAGAGGGATCCATGTTCTGTATAGTTTTCCATAATAAGCTGCATACTTCATCTGGGCCCCTTTTAGCTTCACCCTCATGGTAAGTGTAGAAATCAGCTGAATTCGTCTTTAAGTCATGAACACAAAACACATACAGCCATAGTTTTCTTAAATAAAACATTTCCTGAACTGGGATTTTAGGAATGGGCAGATTTTGCATATAATCAAATACAATGGCTCCTACATCTTTTCTTTCTTTACATAAGGCCAAAACTTCTTCCTGCTTATTATAAAACTTTTTAGCACGTTTAAGATGTATGATTTTTTCTGCAACCGCCACTCTCTTCGCATTCTCATTGAGAGATGAGCTTTTTATTTTTGCTTCGAGTTCTTCGCAAGTCGAACAAACGTCTACTTGTGGCCGACCGAATCTGTAGCCATGATTATCATTAAAATATTTTCTGTAATAGTCGTATTTTACGCATTGATAATGGGGCTATTTTTTCAGAAAAAGTTCATACATTATTTTAACGTTTAAGTTTGCTTCTAAATACTGTATATGTTTGCTGCTGTAATGAGATTCTTTTAATGGAAACGACCGAATATGTTCATCAATAGCCGTGATTGCTTCGTTTGATAAGATGTTACCTCGATTACGATGCCGCCCTCGTTTATCTTCAGGTAGTTTTCCTTCTGATTTAAGAGAGGTAAGGCGAAAAATAGCCTTACCTTTTATAGCGTATAAAATGGAGAAAGCTTGACGGCAAACTCGAATTTTTTCATTTCCTTTCATTGCAAAATATATGAAAGTGCTGTCACGTTTTTTTGGATTTTCGTGTTTTGAACGGTGGCGATTAATCTTTGCGTATTCAATGAGACTCATCATACATATGTCCTGTTCATTTTTCGGTCGTCCATTATAAACCGATTCAAACAACTGCTGTTTTTCTTCGGTGCTGAGTGCAGTTTCTTTTACAGAGACAGTCACTATTACTGTTAGATTTATCTGGCACTAACCTCCCAGTACTTGTACTCACATAAGATTGACCAAGTAGACGCTGTGACTTCTGTTTTTCTTTTTTATACAAATGGATATTTCTAACACCTCTTTTCTTCTTTTTTGGAGTCTCAGCTTCTGACTCGTTATCGGTTGAATCGTTAAAGCTACTTTCACTGGTCATATTAAATTTAAACTTTAATGGTGAAATAATTTTTAAGGTTAAGAATCTCCTCGACGCGACACCAAACGAATGCAGCCTCAAATACAACTAAAATGGCGGCTATTAGATCGCTAGTATAACGCCCCCCACCACTATGTGATGCGATTTTGTTTATCGAATAAAAAAACAGCCAAAAAGAAATATTATTTCTATACTCGTAAAGTTAATAGTTGGAAGAAGGGAATAAAGGAAGGATTTGTTTCCTTCTTCCAACTAACAATTTTTTTAGCCGCATGAATCTATACGAAATGAATGGACTTTGTTTCTTTTTTCGAACTCACAACTTAGCCCTACGTCTAACGAATATAAAAGTGTATAAAAGTGAATATGTCAAAAAGTGGCGTTTATTCCCTTCTTCCAATTGGTGGTTCAATTATATATTCGGTCCGGTGCGTGAAGCGCAGAACAGCCGGAAGAAGAGAGATTACAGAAAGACACCACAGACTATGTAAAAAGTCATAGATACAAAATATAAGGGCGAAAACATACGGTTTACATTTCACAACACCCTCCCTTAAACCTATGTTTAACCTGTTTACATAGTTACCTCCAACAAAAATATGAACTCTAGGACCTATACGTACATAATAATACAAAACAAACTTAAAGATTAAACTTATTACATAGTTACCTCTAACATAATTGAATGAATGAATTAGGACCTATACATACATAATAACCTTAGCTAAACAAAATCAAAAACAAGTATTATTTAAAACAACACTCTTAAGTTAATCTCAAATTTATCAAAAATCTATGATGTATTTGTTTAGACAAAGGCTTAGTTAAGATATCCGCCAACATCTCATTGGTTGGTAAATACTTAATATCTACTGAACCTTTACAAATATTTTCTCTAATAAAGTGATATCTTATATCTATGTGTTTAGTTCTAGCATGAAGCATCGAGTTGTGACAAATTTTCTGTGCAGACTGATTATCATTGAAAATAGTTACTTTTACAATTAAACCACATAATGCTTTTATAAATGCACGTAAAAAGAGTGCTTCTTTACAAGTGTCTGACAGTGACATGTACTCCGCTTCTGTGCTAGATAAGGCAACTGTACGTTGCTTCCTGCTCTCCCACGAAACAACAGACTTGCCTACAGTAAATACATACCCAGTGTAGGAGCGTCGATCTGGTTCATTCCGGCCCCAATCTGCATCTGCATATGCTGTCACGGCCAGCCCGCTCTTGTTGAAAGTTAAACATAAATGCTTAGTACCTTTAAGATAGCGTAGAACTCGCTTAGCTGCTTTCCAATGTGACTCATCGTGACAATCGTTAAACTGGCTCAGGCAATGTCAGGTCGCGTTCCTACTGCAATATACATAAGAGATCCAATTAAACCTCTATAATCATAATTACTATTTTTTGACTTTTCCGCTTTAGTTAACTTTATTCCTGTTTCCATTGGAGTTTCAGAAGACTTACAATCAGACATTTTAAATTTTTCTAATATTTTCTCAATATAGTTTGATTGATCGAGAGTTATTGTACTTTCGTATTTGCTTATTCTCATACCTAAGATGTGGCTTGCAGAACCTAGATCAGTGATCTCAAATTCACACTCAAGTTTTTCCTTAATCAAATCCTTTTCATTACAATTAGGAGTAGAAAACAGAATTATGTCATCAACATAAAGAGCTATTATTATTAATTTATCATGCTCATTTTTATAATATACACATGGTTCTGAAGAACACTTTGAGAACATCCATTTTTCACATAAAACTTGGTTGATCTTCTCATACCAAGCCTTTGCTGCTTGCTTTAATCCATATATGGCTTTATTTAGTTTGTAGACTTTATCTTCTTTACCTTTAAAAGAAAAGCTTCAGGCTGCTCCATGTAAACTGTCTCTTGAAGATCTCCATTCAAAAAGGCAGTTTTTACATCAAAATGCTCAATGCTCATGTTGTATTCAGCAGCAATAGCTAGTAAAGTGCGAATACTCGAGTATCTTACAACGGGAGAGAATGTCTCATTGTAATCAATGCCATATCTCTGAGTAAACCCTTTTGCCACTAGTCTGGCTTTATATTTCAAAAGTTCACCATTTAAACCTCGTTTTTTCTTAAAGACCCATTTACATTTTATAGGTTTATGATCTTTAACCCTGTCTGTGAGAGTCCAGCACTTATTGGTAATAAAAGATTGGTACTCATCTTGCATAGCCTGCGTCCAGCTTTTGGCATCAGCACTACCCAGTGCCTCTTACCCTCTTACCCTCCCTTCCCAGCTTACCCTCCCTTTATTCATGAAATAATCTGCAAATAATTCTCGATATCTCAATGCAGTTGTATTGTGTCTGCGCACAATATCGCGAGTAATTGTTTCAGTCAGTGGATTATTTAGCGAGTCTTCAAAAGAATATCCATCTCTGCCTCACACGAAGTTGTGTAAAATACACGCAGACTTAATAATATTATTAATTACATCGATATTCACATAAATGGGTCTATGGAAAATCCGCCATTTATTCGCAAGTATCCCAAAAGTACATTCAACATAACGTCTAGTTCGACAAAGCCTGTAGTTAAATGTTCTTCTTGTAACATTTAAATCACGTCTTGGATATGGGCGCATAATGGTTGTACTTAAGGCAACTGGCAAATGCCTCCTACAAAGACGTAGGGGAAACTAATGCTATTGGATGTGTAACAATATCCAATAGGTACTTACCTACTCGCCGACATAAACTTACATTTGGAAATCCCAGAAACACATCTGTTTGTTGCTTTCACTAAAAAGTTTCAACAAAAAAAATTAACCATCATAAATATTATAACAAAAGAGGAAAAAACAAAGAAACGCAATATACACATGTCATTGATATATTTTAGCATCTTTTTGACACCTGGGGGCACAGTACGCCTCGGACGTTTGGAGCAAGTTCACGTATGACTTGCCTTGTATATTGACGTGTATTTATTAAGTGAAAGAAAGAAAGGGACATATTGTGGTGGCCCAGGAGGGGAACAAAGCAGCGTGAACGAGCAGTCCAGCATAAGTTCTGCATCACGACGTAGAGTACGAGTCAAGATAAGTGTCTTTTCTGTATCCTTCTTTATCTCATCCAATTCCTAAAATTGATACCCTGCTGGCTATGGGTTGCGAATTGAGATAGAGGTTAAGCCAAAATTTTTAGTTAAGACAAAATACTTTGTGACGTCGCTTACGGCCTCCAAATGAATGCATTTGTAACGTAGGCAAACAAAAAGACCTAATACTATTTTTGCTTGATAATTTAGTAACTTAAAATATGTTTACCATTAGAATTATTGGTAACGAATTTTGAACTTATGAAACCGGAAATTATCCATCCCAAGCAAGAATTCCTCAACCTTGGTTTCCCGGGACCGATCTACATTTGTTCTAAAATAATGTCCTAAAATAAATTCGCTCCGACTAAAACATCTATTGGCAATGTTGCGTTGAGTGTAGGATCAGCCAATAAAATATCTTTAGGTATATTTAAGGCATCTATGTCGGTAGGGTATTTAGGTATATCACCTGTTAGTTCATTAAGTACCAAACATGACATGTTTACACTATAATTACTGTTTATAGAATTGATTTGCAAATTTCGGTTGTCTGTAATATCATCTATAATCTTTGTAATATCTAGTATGTTCCCGGTTACATAGTTACTAGGAGTAATATGAGTACTTTTTACTTAATTTGTGCGTGATCGGGAAGACACTATGTTATCAGACTGGAGTCCCCGTATCACTACAGAAACCCCAGTTTTTGTCGTGTACTGTGGGAAAGGACTTTATATAAAATAAAACCATACACATTGAACGATAATTAGTGTATTACTATCTAATGACATAGGTTATGAGAGCCACTGAACCGCGTGTTACAGCAGTAACAACTACCAGTCGTTACAGTATTATGAACAAAATTACTACATATACAATTTAATTTACCTTTTACAAAAGTGTAAGACAATTACTTGTAAAGGAGAAAGATTTAAGCTAGGCGGAAACACACGCTTTATATATATATATAAGATCTATCAACTCTTTAACAAATGTTTAAAAGAATAAACTTGTTGTTGCTCTGTAAACAAAGTTTTTATTTTAACATTTATTTCTAAGTATATCTGAGTTTTACATATATTCAATTATAATAAACAGAAGCAACCTCATATAAACAAATCAGTCGTAATTCTGATCAGACTACCTCCAGCCCCTCCGTTATGGGCTGTATGTGTTCCTTGATGGACTCAGCTGTACCTATGCCTTGCGTAAGTTGTGTGGCAGGTGTTTCAGCAATAATCTGACAGATTTTTGTCTCCGCCGATTTTATGGCTTCCTTGACCTCCGTCAGATGTTTGCCTGTTTGTACATTACACTCTTCTAGGTTTGCTTGATTGAGTCCATCCAGGCTTTCTTCCAGAACTCGTTCTGTGGTTTTGCCTATTTTGTCGACGCTCCTTCTTAGTTCGTCTATTTGGATTGAAAGTGTGGTTAACTGTGATGAGATCTTGTCTTGGTCATCCGTTTAAGCCACTGTGATGTTTTGTTCCGCCATTTTATTCGGGTTCGTCCACATCTGTGATGCTACTTTGTTGATAGCAGTTCCAAGGTGGACAACCCTCTGTGAGATATATTTTATTTGACGGTGAGGCTCTGGTGTTTCATGGCCAAGCCAGTCTCTTACTGCTTTTGTCTCCTTTACACTTTCCATTAGACTGGGGTGTATGTTTGTTTGTGATGTTTATTTAGTTCTGTCAGTGTATTTGTTATTGTTTTATTATGAGCCCTCTCTATTCGCACTAGTTCTTGGGCGTGCTTATGTCTTTCTTTCTCCAGGTTGTGCTTGTGTCTCGACCTGGAGTCTGAAAGCGACAATACTGTCTCGTAAAGGTCCTGCAAACATTCGAGTGCCGTCAGTTTGCACTCCCTTTTCATGTTGCCTGCCGCTTCCAGTGCCTCTTTTGCCTTTTGGAGCAGCTCGTTTGCTAGCTTTGTTGCCACGTCCATTTTTACCCCTGTTCATTTCGAGGTAAGGTACATTATACTGGGTCTCCCTGTTCCGAGATGTTCTGAGAATGATGAACCCTCGGAGATCTCGTCATCGGGTTCGATTTGTCGGGGAGGTAGCTCCCTCCTCTTGATCCCAGAATGCTCCTTTAAGATTGTCAATGTCAGTTGGCGACTGGGCTTGCGTCAGCGGAGTCTGCTCCTGCACGTCCTCACTCAGCGACGAGCGACGATCAATAAAACTACTTGCGCTTGGAACTGCGCAAGTAGTTTTATTGATAGTGCTATTGATACCTTGCTGAATACTCGTAATACGTATGATTTTAAATGTAAATTCTTGAGTTTGTAACACCCATCTGCCTGTATGTAAATTTATTTTCATTAATTGTATACCGAACCGCATTGCAATCTGTAATAATTTTAAATATCACGCATAATACATAATACCTAAACTTTTGAAGACCTACAACGATGGCTAAAAATTCTTATTCAAATGAGTGATAGTGTTTTTCTTCAATTATCGTTTGCCTACTATAAAAATGTATTGGTCTTTCACCACTTCCGATAACTTGTGTTAAAATGCAACCTAACCCATCACGACTAGAATCTGTACACAACACTATTGGTAATTTGGGGTCAAATATAGCGAGTAATGAATCACTTACTAATTCTGTTTTTAAAAGAGTAAATGCTTCACATTGTTCTTTATTCCATTCCCAAGAAGAATCTTTTTTTAGAAGTTTAGTAAGTGGCTTACAAATGACCGCACAATTTCTAATAATTTTTCTAAAATAATTAATTAATCCCAAGAATTGTCTAATCTCGTGAACATTTTGAGGGGTGGGGTAATTTTCAATAGCCGACAATTTATTTTTACCCAGTCGAACACCTTCATCAGATATTTCATAACCCAAAAATTTTACAGAATCTTTAAAAAAATTTCATTTTTCCAAATTTATTGTTAGTTCATATTATTCCAATATTTGTAAAACCAATTCGTTATATAAGTTGTATTACATTTTGATCTACATTTTCAGTAGCAAATAATAAATCGTCCATAGAATAAATTACTCTATCAAACCTAAGCTTTCCCAAAACTGTATCCATTAGCCTCTGGAAAACATATGGTCCGTTACTGAGTCCGAATGGCATTCTGACAAATTAAAGTGACCATCACGAGTAGTAAATGAGGTTTTTGGAATAGAATCTTCATTAACTTTTATTTGGTAGTACCCGCTTTTTAAATCTAATATTGTAAAACATTTACAACCCCTTAAATTATCAATTAAATTTTCAACAATAGGCATAAGATACGTTTCTTTAATAGTGATTTTATTTAATTTTCGATAATCTATGCATAGACGCTTTTCACCAGAAGGTTTATCTACTAGAAGAACTGGACTAGCATAAGATGACGTACTTACACGGACTATTCCATTTTTTAAAAGATCATCAACAATTACACGAGTGGCTAACTTCTCACTCTGACATGCGATAAGCACGTTGAACTACTGGTTTTGAAGTAGTTAATTCGATATCAAGTTGTACACAAGATGCTGCCCACTAACTAGATCGTTAGATATACGCCTAGGAAATTTATTCAAAGTGGACCTTATCCTCTCACTGTCTTCACAAGGATCTGACAACGAGGTTTCCAAGATTGCTACTTGTTCAGTAGTTAATGGACAGAAAAGAGGTTTATTACCAACACGACTATACATGATATCCTTATGCTCTGTAAAGTTTATACCTATCAACATATTGCAACCGGTTAAATCATTTACTACGTATAGAGTAATGTTTAGTTCCACCGAATAAACTTTAAGTGCTACTAATACCGCCTTGGATACTAAAATAAATGACGGTGCTGTAAAACCTGTCAACTAAATTGGATTTTCTAGTTCAAATGGAATAAGATTCATTTTAGACAGTAAATCTTTTGTTATCAGCGAACAGTCGTTCCCCATATCTACAAATGCTTGAACTTTGTTATTATTTATAAATGTCTCTTTATAAAATTTGTCTTTAGCATTAGGTTCACTAAAAAGTTCAAATTGTACATCGTGCATCTTTATGATTACAAGAAATCTTTTTATGGCCTTGTCCCAGAACAAAAACAGAATATATTTCGCGAACTGTTACCATTTGCATTAGTACTAACACTTAAGTCACTTTGGGAACCACTTCTATCGGATAAATTTGTTATTATGAGATGCTCTAGACGTGCTTGATTTTATAGAAAAACTAGGATTTAATTTAATAACATTTTTAGGTTCCGTTACAGAATATATTTTGTTATGTAAAAATGACGATAGTTCTTCACAATAACGGAAGCTACCTGATTCAGCCGCGGTACTAATATTTTTATCATTAATAGACCCTACAATAATTGAAATTATATCTTGTTGTGAAAACGATAATTGTAACCTATCAATTCTACCTTTCTCTTGAAACTAAAATTCATATAGTTATTGTCCGTCAGTCGGTCTTATTTCCATTAAATCTTTAAATATCACATACATATTACGCTTAATTTGAAATGTATCTAACAAGGTATTACGCCAGTCTTTCCATCGCCACGTGGTCCACTTTGTCTCATTTTTTTAAGGGAATTTATTGTAGCATTCCTACTACTGTTGTACCTATCTATTAATATTAAGTTACATTAAGCTTCGCCGGCGCGCGACGCGTCCCTTCACTCGGTCAACATCGACAGTTCGTTTGATCGCGTTTATTACCTGCGCGTACTACCTACTTGTTATGTACAATTAATCTTTATTATATGATTGTATTTACTTCCGTATAAATAAATGTATTAGTAGCACACATAAGCGGAGCAAAACGCCACAGCGGTGACCCGACTGAACAAAGGAAACTTTATAAGGTGTAGTGGTACATCATTACTGAAGTGAGCGATTTCATTATTATAATAATATCTCAAGATGAAGATATTAAGAGAGATAATCTCAAGATGATGATGGTCTCAAAATGAAGATATTATGGTGCACGTGGAGAGATCTCGAAAATAAATAAGCTAGTACGGTGCCCGCCATTTTGTCCGGAAGAGGCCGCGCTTTGGTTTGCCTAACTAGAGGTACACTTTATCCTATCAAAGATTACAAGCGACACAACCAAATTTTATTTTGTAATTACCCAATTAGAGACTAAATTTGTGGTTCAAATCAAGGATATAATAACAAATCCGCCGCCAACGGAGAAATACGAAAAACTTAAATGCGAACTAATAAATCGCCTTTCCGCGTCACAGGGAAAACGGATACAACAACTTTTGGTACACGAAGAGCTGGGAGACCGGAAACCCTCTCAATTCCTACGTCATCTGCAAAACCTGGCAGGTCCATTAGGCCCTTCAGATTTTATAAAAAGCATATGGACCAGCCGCTTGCCACAGTATATACAAACTGTTATAGCATCGCAGTTAACCGAGATGGATGTTGACAAGCTCGCTGAGATTGCGGATCGCGTTCACGAGATAGCACCGTCATCATCACAGGTAGTAAGTACCTGCTCTGCTGCTACTAACGACGTAGCGAAACAGGTGAGTGAGCTTAGTAAACAGGTAGCACTGCTCGTCACACATATGAGCACAGAACGACGCCCACGCTCACACTCAAGCTCTCTCTCTCGACCAGCTCATCATCGAGATTACAACCGTCCTAGGCACAGACAGCCACCTCAATCGCACCCGCACTGTTATTATCACTACACCTTCGGAAGTAAGGCACAGAAATGTCGCAAATAGCAGCCAACGACTGCCCTTATTCAACAGGCCGTCTATTGTGGTGTAGGCGACGCGTCCCTTCACTCGGTCAACATCGACAGTTCTTTTGATCGCGTTTATTACCTGCGCGTACTACCTACTTGTTATGTACAATTAATCTTTATTATATTATTGTAATTACTTCCGTGTAAATAAATGTATTAGTAGTGTGTGTGTTCTGTTTTATTTAAAAGAATGCCTACAGTTTGTTAAACCACACATAAGCGGAGCAACACGCCACAGAATCATACCAAGTTTTACCAGTATTCCGCAAGGCCTGATATTTAATTACACGATCAGACCACCCGAACGCTCGAGTGGTTGCTTCTACGACATTAATCGTTGTCAAAGGCCCTTTTCAGGGCCACCTGGGAGTTGTTATTGTTGGTTGTTATTAAGTTTGTAATTTCTTGTGCTTTATTTCGCGAGTGTTGGAGCGCGTCGCGTGGTACGCCTGTGTGCGTGTGCGCACGGAGCGACGCCAGCTATAGCTATAGCGCTCGCGGCTGCATTCGAAGCTGCATAGCAACAACTTTGTCTGTGAGCGTTTACAGTATATTTGGTGTACTCGGGGACTGTTATTGCAGTTTGTTATTTAGTTATCTTCGTTGTTTATAGGTCCTTTTAGGACCGTGAGGTGGTGGTATAAAGTATATATATATATTTATTATTTTTATATATATATATTTTTTTCCCCTATTGGTGAGCACCACTAACCTGCCCGTCTGGCTTGCTAGACAGGCAATTTAGGATGGATGACGAACAATCATCGGGAGTTGAGGCGACGCCTTTGCGCAGAAGTCGCCGCGTTGCACCAGCATTCCGAAATATCGGTAATCAGGGCCCAAATCCGCGCTGTTCTCGTAGGAAGGAGTTGTCCCCTAGCTCGCTGGACTCATCCGTGTCGCGGTCGTTGACGCCAGGCGGTTCTGGAGTTAACGCTGCTAGGGCCGACACTATGAGTGCCCGGAAGGGGTCTCGAGAGGCAGCATTAAACCAGTTTCTTCGGGATCGTTTCATTAGAAAGGAGGTTCTGGACCCAGCTTCGGACCCAGAAGAAGGCTTAGCCAGCGAGGCGTCGGTTCGAGACGACCCCTCTAACCTTAGCGCGGAGGAGCTACGGGCATCAGCAGGTCGGAACGCAGCCGCCATCATTCAGATGGCCTCGCGTTCAAACAACCTTAAGGAAACGTTCGTTAGGCGTTTCAAGGAGGCTGCTAATGGACTGCAGGAGATTGTGGACGCTCTCGCTTCTAGGACGGAGACCGAGGAGACGCGTAGGGTAAGAGCGGATAATGCTCGCCTTAGGTCTGAAGTTGAAAAACTTAAGGCCGAGCTGAAGGCTCACCGGCGCGAGTTCTCGGAGATGAGAACTGCAATGGCAGCAACTAAAGATGCGGCAGCAAAAGAAGCTGCGACGGTAACCACCCCTAACATGAACTCCGATACAATGGAGAAAATGATGGCCTTCATCGTGGCTTCAGTAGGTAGGATGTTGGATGCCCGGTTTGCGGGCATCGAAGAGCGGCTTCTTCCCGCGAAGGTACTTCGACCTCCTCTAGCGACGGACAGAGGAAGGTCAACGGATGCTCCACAAGCAGCGCAAGCGACGCCAGCAGCACATGACGATGGCGAGACGGTGGCGTCCCCCGGAACTGCATCTGCAGGTCCAAGTGGGTCAAAGCCGACCCCAGAAAGTTGGGCTACCGTCGCAGGAAAAAAAAGTGGGAAGAAGGCCACCCGTCCGGTGGCATCAGCCACTTCCACTCCGGCGAGTGCCCCTAACGCTCCTCCCGCTTCGACCCCAAAAAGGGCGGAGCCAAATTTTGTTCCGCCTAAAACCGCGGCAGTTATTATTACCATAACCCAGGACGCGGCACAGAAGGGGATAACATACGCTCAGGCTTTGGAGTTGGCCGAGCGTAGGGTGAACCTTCAGGAGTTAGGAACGCGCTGCTACGGGGGCCAGATTACTGGAGCTGCCCCATGGACAGACTCAAGAGCAGGCAGAGGTCCTGGCCGGCCACTTACGAGCTGCACTGGACGGGGTAGCAGAGGTCACCCGTCCGACTAAAACGGTGACTCTCAGGATTACCGGGCTCGATTACTACACCACGGCGGAGAAGGTGGCAGCTGCAGTAGCCCTAGCCGGAGGTTGCTCCCAGTCCTCGGTTAAGGTAAGCGACGTGCAGACGGGCCCTATGGGAGTGGGCTCAGTCACAGTTCACTGCCCGATAGACGCAGCCAAGAAGGTCTGCGACACTGGACGGCTTCTGGTTGGTTGGAGCTCCGCTAATGTTCGTGCGCTTGAGCAACGCCCCTTGCGCTGTTATAGGTGCATGAGTCTGGGACATACAAGCCCTTTGTGCACCTCAAAAAAGGACCGCAGCAAACTGTGCTACCGGTGTGGCAAGGAGGGGCACAAACAAACAGTTTGTACAGACGTCGTTCGCTGCGCCGTCTGCGCCGACGCAGGGATAGCGTCGGGACATATTATGGGATTCTGTTAAAGGAGGGATTGGTCCCCAGTTTCAGTCCGCAGAAAGGCAGAGTCCAGTGCAGGAGGATGCAAATATGTCTACATGAACCAGTCACGACATATTAGCATCCTACAGACGAATCTGAATCACTGTGCGGGGGCTCAGGACCTCCTACTGCAGTCCCTCGCAGCATGGCAGATTGATCTGGCCGTGGCTTGCGAGCCATACTTTGTTCCCTCGTAGGAACATTGGGTGGGGGACACGGATGGCTTGGTGGCCATTGTGTCTGCGAACAATGCGGGCCCCCCTTTTTCAGCTGTGTAGAAGGGCCCGGGTTATGCAGTGGCGAAATGGGGGGAGTACACTGTCGTCGGGTTGTACTTCTCTCCGAATCGTACACTAGCGGAGTTTGAGAACTTCCTCGACTCTGTCAGTGAAGCTGTTCGCAGACACAATGAAGGGCGGACTCTGGTACTTGGTGACTTCAAAGCTAAGTGCCAAGCATGGGGGAATCCTACTACAGATGGCAAAGGCAGGGCTGTGCACCAGGGACTCTCCCTACTTAACAGGGGGACAGCCTACACCTGTGTTCGGGCCCAGGGGGGATCTATTGTGCACTTATCGTTCGCCACGCCTCTAGTCACTGACAGAGTGACTGACTGGAGGGTGGAGGGTAGGGTGGAGACCTTGTCGGATCATAATTATATTAGGTTCGAGGTCTCCGCCCCTCCTGTCATCTCGATGGTCCCCCCTCGAGGTTCGAACTGCTTTCCACGCTGGTGTCTCGGCCAGATAGATCGTGAGCTGCTGACAGAGGCCGCTATAGTGCACCGATGGTCCTCTTCCAGCTCCGAGGTGGACACCAGTGTTGAGAGCCCTGTTAACTAAATGCGATTCTTCCATGCCGAGAGCCCGTGGATGGCGCCACCGCAGATGCTTGTACTGGTGGTCGGATGAAATCGCAGACCTCCGTACCGCTAGCCACAGAGCTCGCAGGGACTATGTTCGGTGCCGCAGGAGAAACGGCCTGGACATTGTCCTAAAAGAACACTTGCGGCAGGCTTATCGCGAGGCCAAAAAAGCTTTGCAGCTAGCAATAAGCCTAGCCAAGGAGCGGGCCCGAGAGGAACTGTTGGAGAGACTGAATCGCGACCCCAGGGGACGCCCTCATCGCGTTGCGAGAAGGAAGCTCCGAAACCAGGGTCCTCCCATAACCCAGACCCTCCAGCCGGAGTTCTTACGACGGGTTGTTGAGAAACTCTTTCCGGATTCCCGGGGACATGTCCCTCCGACGATGTCCACCTCGGTGACAGTTGACGATAGCAATCCTGTCCCTGTCCCACTAGTTACCGGGGAGAAGATGGACGTGACCCTGGACCGTCTTCGGTTCTGAAAGACTGCACCTGGACCGGATGGTATTCCAGGTCGGGTCATTTACATGACCCTGAGTTTCTCGAAGGTCGCCTCAGGGAGCTGTTCAACCAATGCCTGCGGACTGGACAGTTCCCTGAGTCTTGGAAGGAGGGCCTGCTGTGCCTCATCCGTAAGGAGGGCCGCCCGGCAGACACGCCGGCGGCCTACCAACCGATAGTCTTGCTCAACGAATTGGGAAAGCTCTTCGAGAAGATTATTGAGAGTACCGTCACGGACGCGATTGTGACATTACGTGTCTAGTTAATTACTATTTAAAATTGTTGTAATTTAACGCAGAACACATTGAAATAGCTAACTAGTGTTTACCTTATTAAAACCAGTTATCAGTGTCAGAGTAGTATATGTGAACACAGCACAGAAACACAAATAAAACAGTAAATACTCCATAGAAATTTCATACAGGACGTAAGTTTTGACTTTAGTGACGTTTTTTATGTATTACATACCCGCAAACATCGGAGTCATATATCGATTGCTGCTCGCTGATTTTTAAACTGCTAACGCCATCTATCAGCAGCCTACTAAATCTAGTTGTGACTTGATACATATTTATTTAGGAACAAAAATCTGACTCCAAAAAGCATGGCAAAGTGTAAGGCTTGCGGTAAATTTTTAACGTCGTCAGTGGCCGCTGTGTGTGGGTGCTCTGCAGTGTATCACAAGGCATGTGTTGCCTTACCTGAAAAGAGCCAGTTGAAACCTGGGTGGGCCTGCCCAGAATGTAAGAGCAAAATCCCAAAAGGGGATAATGCCGCGACTCCGGTAAAGGGATTAATATCAAGTTATAGCTCTCCTACGATTACTGTCGATGACCACGAAGATAATTTCACTGCATCTCCCCTGCATGGTTTCCCTGAGACCTGTACCGATTCTGTCGCATCGCAAGAAAGCACCCAGTTAAGTAACATGGATCTGAGTCTTGAGATACGGCTCTTTAGAAATGAACTTCGTCAAGTAAGAGAGGATTTTAAAGATTTTCGTGGGGATATGGCGGCTTTGCGTAACATGATATCTAACTGCAACGATCGTATGGATAAGATTGAAAATAGGCTTACAGCTTTAGAGGCTAGGTCGGAAGATGACTGTGTTTCCAGGGTGAGTGCACTCGAACAAACTTTAAGTCAGCTCAAGTTCGACTTAAATAGCCGTGATCAGGATCTTCTCAAAGCAGACATTGAAATCTCTAATTTGCCTGAGGTCAAAGGTGAGAATCCTGTACATACTATTACGGTCTTAGCAGCAAAACTCGGCGTTGCAATTAAACAGGAAGACGTAGTGTTTGCAGTGAGAGACGGTCAGATTAATGAAACCAAAGATGGTAACCAGGTAAAGAGGGTTAGGCGACTATTAGTTCGTCTATCCCGTTGTCACTTACGAGATGAGCTCCTTCGAAATGCCCGTGTGCGTCGCAACATTAGCTCTTCTGAGCTTAATACTGATGGAAACAAAAGTCGTTTTTACATAAACGAAAGGCTAACACCTACCAATAGGAAATTATTTTACCTAGTGCGGAAAAGTGCTAGGCATCTTCAATGGAAATATACTTGGACCAGACAGGGCCGCATTTACACAAGCCAGACAGATGGTAAACGCGCTCAATGGATTCGTACTGAAGAAGACTGTGTACGTGTTTTTGGTAGTATCGACTTTAGTGAGAAAAAAGATTAATCGTCATGAATTCGTATTTCAATCTATTTGTTTTCAGTATTATGCAGTACTATTTCCGCCTGTTAATAATTTAAACTATAGTGTATTTTACAGCAATTGCTATTATTTTTCGGAAGGTATAAATGTACTAACTTTAGGTTATAATTATTTAGTTTTTAACTTAACATGGATCTGTTTAAAGATAATGTTACTGCTGCCTAAGCACTTTTCAAACTGTTTGTCGTTTTATTTCCTGTTGTTCTTTTCGCATTTTTATTCATATTATAATTTCTCTACATTCAACATTCGTGTAAAATCAATTCATAATATCAAGTATCTTGTTTTAATAATGAGTTTCACTGATAGTTTATCAAATTTAAATTTTTTGCAAAAAGTGTTAACTAAATATTATCATAAACTCAATACTAGCCTTTATTGTATTTTATGTGGTGGATTCATTAAACATATTAATATATTTAAAAATGATTAAGGAAAAATTTCTTACTGTTGGTCTCTTGAACGCAGGATCGTTAGGAACGCGACATGATGAATTCATTGCAATGTTAAGCAATGATTCGGTGGACATTCTTGCGATAAACGAAACCTGGTTACGCCAAAATGAGGATGAAAGGGCACCTAGTGTACCCGGTTATTATTTTAAGCATACACCTAGACCTACAAACATTCGTGGGGGTCGAGGGGGCGGTGTAGGCTTTTATATTCGTAGAGGCATAAGTGTGCGAATCTGCCGCCATCCACAGCTAGAGTCATCTACAGTTGAACAAATGTGGTTAAGTCTTAGCATCAATAAAAATCATCTTATTATAGGCACTGCCTATCGCCCGCCCTGGCTTAATATAAACGAATTTTTTGACGCAGTAACACAATCGGTCACTTCATTTTCGAATGCTGACTTCTTGGTACTATTGGGTGATTTTAACATTAATTTAATGAATCCAGATGACAATAAAGTAAGACTGTTCAATGAATTTCTGCATTCTATAAACCTACAGCAAATAGTCTCTGAACCGACGCATTTCACTGAACACACGAATAGTGAAACGCTTATAGATGTAATATGTACCGACGCGAATATACGCAACGTGTCTGTTACTCACATACCTGAGTTAGGTCGTCATGCGCTAGTAGCTGCTACCTTAAACCTAAAAAAAGTTAAAATTCCCCCACAGTGTATTACAATTCGATCATTTAAGGATATTAATTTATCAAAATTTAATGAGGACTTGGATAATATTGACTGGAATAATCTGAATAGTAGTATTGACGTTAATAATATTATAACAAATCTCAATAGCACCATTTTGAATTTATTTGACCTACATGCTCCTTTTAAAAAGATAGTCATAAAAGAACAACACCCTTGGATAACTGCAACTGTTAGATTGATGATTCGATTACGAAATAAAAGCCACCTGAGGGCTAAATCAACTAAAAAAGAAGCACATAGAATATTTTACAAGGACATGAAAACTGTTGTTGTAAATGCTATTGAATCAGAAAAGAAAGCTTATCATGTGACATACATTAATACCTATATCAAACAGCCTAAAACGTTGTGGAAGAATCTTAAAAAAACAGGTTTAGTCACGGATAAAAAAAAATTTAGGGACATCCCTATAACACTACAAAACCCGGAATTAATTAACCAACATTTTCTTAACGTGCCTGGAAGCAACTCAGTTACCATGTCTGACCTTACTTACTTTGAATTTCATAGATATTGCGAACAGTCGTTTAATTTGCAAATGGTAAACGAAAATGATATAATTAAAATAATTCGAAACTTCAAATCAAATGCTTCAGGTGTTGATAATATTACCTTGCAAATGATTCAGTTATGCTTGCCTCAGTGTTTAGAAACAATTACAAACATAGTTAATTTCTCAATTTTAACCAGCACTTTCCCTGATTTATGGAAGGTAGCTAAGGTGCAACCGCTTCCAAAATGTAGTAATCCTTCCACATATAAAGATCTTAGGCCGATTAGCGTTCTACCTTGTCTCTCTAAAATCTTAGAAAGGGTAGTAGCTAATCAAGTATCAGAACATGTCGAAAATAATAAGATCATGCCTATTCAGCAATCGGGGTTCAGGAAATGTCACAGCACGGCAACCGCACTCACTAATGTTGTTGATGATATCTTGACTGCCGAGGATAAAGGAATGTGTACTATTCTAGTGTTACTAGACTTTTCTAGAGCATTCGATGCCATAAACACTACACTTCTTTTATCTAAATTGTCTTTTTATGGATTTGATACTTCAACAACTAAATGGTTCAATAGCTACCTAACTGGAAGATCTCAGTTTATCGAAATAAAACGTAGTGATAACTCCAGTGTGGTATCGACTATATCTCCAGTTACGCGGGGAGTTCCGCAAGGATCAATACTGGGGCCTTTGCTCTTTGCTATTTATTCGTCGGATATCGTAAACTGCTTTCAACACTGCCAATATCACCTGTATGCCGACGATGTGCAACTATATATATCTTTTTATCCTAAAGACCTAGACGCAGCTGTTATCAAATTAAACTGTGACTTGAGTAGAATAAATCACTGGGCTAAAAGAAACTGTCTTGTTCTGAATCCAGAAAAATCTGTTTTTCTGCTTCTAGGGTCAAAGCATAATATTAATAGCTTAAATAATCATAGTTTTAAAGTAGCTGTAGATAATAATGTTATACGTAGGGTAAATGAAGCTCGAAATTTAGGTGTTATTTTTGATTCTTCACTGCGATTTGAAACACATGTGTTAAATGACGTTCGAAATTGTTTTTATAGGCTTAAATTATTGTATAAAATCAGAGCGTACATTGGCGTTGATCTCCGGAATAAGCTATGTGAGTCACTTGTATTATCGAAGCTTAATTATGCCGATACAGTCATTGGTGGTAGATTGTTGGGTAGAACCAAAAAATTAATACAGCGTGTCCAAAATGCCTGTGCTCGGTATTGTTATAATATTCCGCCAAGGAGCCATGTTACACCTTATATTATCAATGCGAACCACTTAAAAATGGATTCGCGTCGTAAATTGCACTTCGCCACATTGCTGTTCGGTGTAATAAAAACTGGGGTACCGGAGTACCTCGCAAAAAAGTTAAGGTGGATCGAATCCCGGTCTACAGGTAAATTACGAAGCTCCTCAATCATTCTAACTATGCCTCAACATAGAACTGCTGCCTTTCGAGGCAGTTTTAAGTTTGCTGCCACTAAGTGTTGGAACGATTTGCCTCCACCGTTACGAGATATTCAAACAATTAACCTCTTTAAGGCCAAACTTAAATCCATGTTATTGTTAGAACAAAACCAATTAACTGACAATTACTAATAATAATTTATTTCAATTACATTATTGGCAAATTGGTGGCTTCCAATATTTTTGACACTATAGTGAGCAGCGCATTTAATAAGACTAATTTTAAGCTTTAGTTTTAGATTAATTTATCATGTTGTGGCCTTACTTTATTTTATGCTAATATTTAGTGACTTAAACACTGATTCTAGTTTTATTTTATTAAACTTTGTCTAATATTTTGTTTGTAGGTATCTCTTTTTATTCCTTTTTTAATTAGTATTAACCACTTATAGTTGTTAAGTATTATGTAGTTATTTTATAGTTTATAAGTTAGTAGTAATAGGCATAAACACGTCCGTGAATGTACAAGGCTCCGCCTGAAAACCAGCGTCACAGCTAGCTGTGGCTTCATGCTGAGGCGGAAACCTTGTTTGTCCACGACGCAACATATATTAGGTTTTTCAAGAACTGTTGTAATATTTTGTAGTTTGTTAATTGTATTGTGTTGTGTTGTGTGACAAATAAATTCTATTCTATTCTATTCTATTCTATTGCTGACCGACTCGTTGAGCACCTTGAGACTGTCGGTCCGGGGCTTTCAGATGCGCAGTCCGGCTTAGGGCGGGTCGTTCGACCCTTGACGCCCTGGAGTCACTGTAGGCCCTTACGGATGACGCAGTGGCCGGAAGAGACGTCGTCCTAGCCGTCTCTCTGGACGTTACAAACGCCTTCAACAGCCTCCCCATAGAGACTCTACTGGAGGCACTTCGATATCATGGAGTGTCTCGATATCTCGGGAGGCTGTTGGAGTCATACCTTCGGGATAGATGGATATCCTGGATAGGAAGTGACGGTCGGAGAGAACGACGGCAGGTGCTGAATGATGTGCCGCAGGGGTCGGTCTTGGGGCCGATACTTTGGAATATCGGCTTCGACTGGCTCTTGCGGATGCCTTTGCTTTCCGGGATGAGGTTATTTTGTTACGCGGACGATACCCTCATCACGGCTCGCGGGAGCACCTATGAGGCGGCGTCCCGGCTGGCCACAGCTGGAACGTCCTTGGTGGTGAGGAGGATCCAAATGTTGGGCCTGAGGGTCTCGGCTTCCAAAACCGAGACCCTCCTATTTCACGGCCCCCGTAGGGGTCCTCCTCGAGATGCCTACATCACCATCCAGGGTGAAAGAGTGGAGGTGAAGGCCCAAATGAATACCTGGGCCTAATCCTGGATGGTAGATGGACGTTCCGTAGGCACTTCGAGCTGCTGGGCCCTAGGCTCATCGGTGCAGCCTCCGCTCTAGAAAGGCTTTTGCCGAATGTCGGGGGACCGGCCTCGGCCTTCAGACGCCTGTACGCGGGTATCGTCAGGAGTATGGCGCGCTGTAGGGTGCCCCCATTTGGGTGCACGCACTGTCTCCGCAGAATGTGTCCCTTCTGCGAAGACCGCAAAGAATTATTGCGGTGCGTGCCATCCGGGGGTACCGTACAGTGTCATGGACGGCATCCACGCTCTTGGCAGGCGACCCGCCTTGGGAACTGCAGGCCGAGTTACTCGCCCAGGTATACCGGTTCCGGTCAATGCTGAGGACACGAGATGAACGACCAGGGCCTGAGGAGGTAAGACACATAAGAACCCTCGGGAGTGCGGCCCTGGTCCAAAGGTGGAAAGAAGACCTCGAGTCCCCGGTAGCCGGCTCCTGGACGGTCGAAGGAATCCGGACCCACCTAGAGCGGTGGCTGAAGCGGCGTCATGGCGCATTGACGTACCGTCTCGTGCAGGTGCTTACCGGGCACGGTTGCTTCGGTAAGTACTTGCACGGGGTTGCGAGAAGGGAGGTCTCGCCGGTATGCCACGAGTGTGGAGCAACTGAGGACACGGCGCATCACACTCTGGCAGAGTGTGCGTCATGGGCGCCGCAAAGGCACTCACTGGTATCTACTCTAAACGGAGACCTCTCGCTGTCGAGTGTTGTCAATCACATGCTCGATAGCGAGGAAGGGTGGTCCCACGTTGCCTCCTTTTCCGAGACTATAATCGGCTTAAAGGAGGCCTCGGAGCGGAAGAGAGAGAAGACGGCTGACGCTCACCCGCTCCGCAGAAGAAGAACGGGCGGCAGGAGACGCCGGTATGCGCATCTCCTGCCACCCTTGTAGACAGCAATGAGTGCATCGGGCGTCAAAGTGAATGTTTTTCGATCCTTTGACGCTCCAACTAGGGCGCAGGCGGCTCCGCTGGGTTTTAGTGGTGGTTCAGCTAGCGAGTCCCACATACCCGTACGGAGACTGCGCAGCAGCTCAGCCTGCGCAGTGTCCGACCGGAATGCGTAAATGCATTTCCCAGCGAAAAAAAAAAAAAGGCACGTACTTACAAGAAAAAACCAAAAGTGGAGAATGGCCAATAGATTCAATGAAAATCGCTTTAAATAAAGTTAAGCAAAGAGATGGGATACCAAAAATCTGCTTCTCAATACGCAGTACCTCAGACTACTTTAGAACGATATGTAGTAGCGATACAACTTCTCTTGCAGGAGAACCTGAAGCTACAACGAATACCTACACTCCACCTAGAATCACCGAATGTTGCGAACATGTCACACCAAGGGTGGATAAAAACCCGTCCCAGAACCTAAACCTGGATGTTCTTATTATCTTGAACCTTCCATTCGTGCAGCATGCCGTAATCTGTCGTCTAGCTTCAACACTGCGTCTCCAAGTGATATTTTGCTCATTTTTCTTTTTAGTGAACTGAAGAAATGAAACAATACCGCCGAGAAAAAACATCCATAATAACCTCAACCCTATATAAAAATTGTCTGGAAAATTTGAAAACATCCAATCCTAATGATCCTCGCCTCAAAAAGGATGCTAAAAACAAACAAAAGGCCCAACACTCAGCTACTAAATCAAAGAAGAACGATGAAGATGCCATTTGCTTATATTGCAATGATACCATCATTACAATATAAGCAACCACAATTTTTTGACATCGTCAGAACTTTGGGTAGGCTGCCAGCTCTGTGGGCGCTGCGCTCACACCGCTTATGCTGGCGTGGACGATGAAGATCTGGAAGAAATCCACATTTGTTCGTTTTGTGAGAACGACTAGCCTTCACCATCATGCTCCAATTACATTACCCCATCATACCCCATAGTATGGGGCAAGATGGTTTTTCACAATGTTCCTATTATTTATTAGTTATCAAAATATGTTGTAAGTTGATTCTCCAAAGACTGTATCAAATAATAGTTTGATTAATGACATAACGTGTCATAAATTAATGGGACTAATAAACATAACGATTATCCTGTATTGCTGTTATTTCGTTAGATTCCCCATCATGCCCCCCCCCCCTTCCCCTATTAGATTTTGACCCACGGTTAGTGATGTATACTGTTAATGTTATTTTATTACATTGTATTATTTTGTATATTTCTATTACAAATTTAAATTTTACAAAATTATTAATTAATCCTAGATTAATTACTATCGTGCTTATTCTATCTTTTCTTTGTATTTTATTGTGTGCGTGGTTAGTGTCTTTAACCTTCCTATACCCGCGTCAAATACAATAACACATAATTATAACCACGTCGGCCTCTCGGACCGATAGTTCTAACGTTTACTGAATAAATAGCTGTCATTATTACCACACTAAAATGTAATTTACGATTAAAAGGGACTTTTGCACAAACAATATAAACAAAGAAATTTATGGCAAAATTAGTGTTTATTACTGACTAACAGTCTTTATATTAGAGTCTTTGAAACACAGTACTTATTCTTATAAACTACAACAAAAAAAATCTCTTAAATCTTAAAAATAACTTAATAAACAATAATAGACTATAGATTAAATTTCCTCTGACGGTCCACCATAGCAGTCAGACACACCATAATTGCATGTTCCATACAAAAATATATCTTGCAAGTAGTGCAGTTATATCGCGTCTTGCGATTTTTTGGACCGCAATAATAGCAACGACCCGTTTAATTATTATTTCGACGCCTTCCACGCTTAAAGTCGGAACACGTATTTTAGGTAAAACGGTTTTTTTGTGCCATTAAAACCCTATTAAACAGCATTACAGGTTCCTAAAATCCATATTGTCATAACTTTTATAAATAATGAAATTTTAAATCGATAATAGTCTTAACATTTGAACACTCCCGCGCACAAAGTCGTGTCGAAATATTTCCGACGATGTGCTGCGATCTATTGGACCGCGGCCGGCCAATTAGAGCGCAGTACTGAAACCAAACCGACGTCGTAAGACAGGAATTGACATGAACGAAGTCTCTCTAGTTAAATTTTGACAATAATAATTGATGTACATTTGTTTTTTTGTTAAGCATTGTGTGATTATAAATTAGTAAAATGAGCAATGTACGATCGATTTTGAAATTAGTGTAATAATGTGTACAACATTTACCTTATTTTCTATTTTGTTAATATTTTTAAAATGGCTTTTCCAATAACAATAAATTATTACAACTTGAATATGACGTTGCTGTGCGCGGCTTGCTACCCGCTGATTCAGTCGCCGAACTTCGGAGACAGATTGTAAAAATAGCTCCATCATCACCTCCGGAGGACATTATTGAATCTCATTTAGATCCGACTTTAGATTTAAAGGCAGTTATCGAGACTTCGTCAAAATCACAAAATGATTTAGTGGCACTAAAATCTAAATTTTATTTACTAGAGCTGAAACGCTTCTAAATCATCAATGATCGCAGGCTAAATCGAATTACACCAACAGAAGATTATGCAAAAAATTTTAAAACTTGTCCACACAATTTCAGGCTGACATTATATCTTTGAAACCCATAAGCTCACCTGACATACCTACACCTACGGACACTAATGCACAACAATCTAGTAACGCATTCGACAGTGTTTACTCTTGTGACAAAGGTGTAATCTTGGATATAACCAAAATTAAGTATTCAGGAAAAACGTGTGTACGGTCATTCATACAACGGGTAGAAGAATTTATGTTGTCTCGCAATATCTCAAGTGGTAAAATGCTACTCCTTTGAAATGTTTACGGATGATGCTCTTCATTGGTATCTATGTTAGAGAACGATTGAACTCTTGGGAGGAGTTAGTATGCTTGCTCAAGCAAGACTTTAGCCAATGTGACTACGACTACAAACTACAAACTCGCAATCGTACGCAGGAAGAGGGCGAGAACATTACTATATATTTATCTATAATGAGCGGTATGTTCGCTCGTCTAAACAATAGTACCACAAAAAGCGAGTAACTTCAGATCATTCTGCATAACATACGTCCTTGTTACGCAAGTAGAGTAGCTTGTTCAACTGAAATAAAAGACATTGAAACGCTTAAAAATATTTGCTGTAACTTTAAAAACGTACAAGCAAGACTAAGAGTTTCATGAACCCCCTAGGGCTAATTTAGAAACTATTGCTCCTGAATTTGCCTACAAAAAACCAGTCACTCCGTCTAGCAGTTTAAAATACTTATAATAATAACTATAATTCTAATAATTACGATAAATATCCTAATAACTACAATAAACATAACACAGAATCATACCAAAATAGGAATATAATATTAGATGGTAAATAAATAACTTACCTATTACCGCTATCTCTGGTGAACCTACTCCTACTAGTGTTTTCTGTCCAAGATGTAGAAAGAACACGCATAGTCCTAAACCGTGTAAATTACCTCACATTCCTATGTGCTTCAAATTCCAACTGTGTTAATTACACAATAATCGCTATAGCACTATGGCGAACGATAAGTTTGGCGTGGCGGTATCGCCTATGACCGCCACGTTCCACCGAGCCTCAATACAACCGACCGCACAGGTCTCGAGTGAACCGTAACAATCACTGTCTATCCGTAAAGTGACTGTCGAGCCTCGGCCCTACTTTCCACATTGTCAACATCCCCTGCCAATACCGCCCCTCCAACTCTATCCAGGTGGGCATCAATAAATCAAAAAGAGTCAATTGAGAGGTTGAATTACAAAAAACTATGTACAACACCCGTGTTCGCCGATAGAGGTCGCTTTATAATATAATATCTTAGTTCACCAACAGATGTCAATTTGACTTTAAATCTATTTTATTTGAATCTCCGACATATTTATTATTCCAAAAAAACTATCTGTTGCAGAAATGCAACATTACATCAAGTGTACTAAAAAATAACCTTAAAGTTAGGAAATACGAAAATTTTTTAAAACAGTTGTTTTGCTTATTGTAACATAAACTAATGCCACATTTTTCGCAGCTTGTTTGTGTGAGCGCTTACAGTGTGGAAATTTACACCTCATCCATTCATCTAGCCAAACTGGCCAGTGCCCGTATTGGTCCAACCTCATATCTTTTGGAGGGACGTGTTGAACCGGAACTTTCTTCTTTTTATTCTGAATGAGATATTCAACATCACTTCTGCGCTTAGTACGGTTGATAGTTTTATATTTGCATAACGTCTCAGCAGAATTGAGGGTTTTACTGGTACTTTCCTTTTCTGCATTTATTCTTCGTTATAAAAGCCATGAATTACACATAGCCATATCTAAGAAATGATAAAACTTTCCAGTAAAATTGGATGCTAAAGTGACGATTTTGTTATCTCTCCAAGGGACCACACCTATATCAACTCCATTGCAGTTGCCGACTTGTGCTATTAACGTACCACACGGTTCTTTTTTAATTTTTTTTTCATCTGGCAGCTTGCAGTTTGAAATACGGTTTTTTCTTGTAGTCCCTAATCACAAAATGCTGCGACTGGACAAGTATTTAATAAGCGGGATTGAGGTGTAGTAATTAGTTCTGATTAATAGGTACTTCACGGGCAAGGCGGACTACCACATTAGATGAAGCCCCTAAGTCAGGCTCGTTGGCTGCACATCTGTTTTCCTGTCCACTATATACTCCAAATTTATACACATACCCAGATACTTCTTATATAACAAACAGTTTAAATCCCCATTTCTGGGGTTTGTCTGGTAAATACTGGTCCAAACAGTTCGAGCTTTTTGTTGAACACTTTTTTTGAAGTTCTGGTTGAGTGCCTCTACCAATGGCCGGATTTTATATAAACGATCGGAATCAACATGATCATATGGTAGCATTTGACTTTTGTCATTGAATTGTTATAATTGTCTAAGTAATTCAAATCGTTTCGATGGATTTCTTTCTTGTACCGGCGCAAAACTAATGTTTTTAGACTATTGACAGGTAATATATAGGTTTATTAGCATCTTTCTGAACAGAGAGGTCTGGTCTCTAATAAGATTGATAATTTCTTCAGTAACCAGATACAAAAATACCTCAAAAGGAGTATCTAAGCAAAGTATTTCTGGGGGTAACTTGTCTGATCCAAGAAAACGTAGTGGGTCTTCATTTAAGTTTAGGTTTTTAGTTTTCCACGTGACATTAGTCCTAGGCACACGATTAGATGTCTTTGGAGCTGGTGCAGAACTAGTACTAGGAGAAGCGGATGCCAGACTTGGATCCTAATGATCTAATGCAGTGCTAATAATCTGATTATTGATAGATGAACTCCATTTTCCAAGTCAGGTGGTACCTCTGGGTCCTCATTAGAACTCGCATGCTCATTACGCTCGAAATTATAAGTCGGATCGGCGACATCGTCGTCATCAGAAAAGTCAAGACCATCTTCCCATTCTCCCAGTATTTTTTCTAGCTCCTGAGTAGTCAAAATATGCAATTTACGACTCATTTTGATCCTGAAAAAATCAACCAAATTTAATAGAAAACTATCATAAACATATATCACAACGCGCGATGTACCACAACAAAACAAAATCTCTCAAAAAAGTAATAAAAAAAACTATTTTTCTAGTAAACATATTATTGATTATTGAAATACACTACTCACTAAAAAATCACTATTTCACTAAAAAAATATTTTTCGAAAAACAAATGACTCACGGTATCTTAATATCTACAACGGTTCTATTCTCCCACGTCATATCTTGATTATCGCGTATCTAACAAACTATATCGCTATACTTAACCCTTTAACTAGAAATTTTCAGTGGAAGGAAGGCATTACTTTCTGAATTGTATGGAAATAATAGCTAACAATCATTCTGAACCTATTTCTGGTCACTTTAGTGTCCTTAAAGACTTTTAAACGCTTGAGTTTAAATTATTACTGGTCTACTATGCAACGTGATGTCACGGATTTTGTACTAAATTGTGACACTTGCAATGCTCATAACCACCCTACTCACACAACTCTCGAAACCATGGGCCAACATATAAACTGCTGAAGACCTTTCGAAATGTTAAGTATCTACCTAGTAGGACACTTGCCGGCTACAAGAAATCAGAATACATTTTTATTGGTTGTGGTTTGTTGTTTTACAAAATACTGCATAACCCTTTCAGAACTGACTATACCAAGCGTGCGTTCACGGTCAAAAAAATTTTTTGGCGCAATTTTATTTTACACGGCCGACACGGCGTCGATCGTTCGTGCGTCCATCTAGGTACATAGTTTATCGGGAGTTGCGGGGCAGTGGAGACTCAGTGCCTCGTGATACGTGCCCAAAGATGGACGATATGTTTGTAGGCGAAGGCGACCGGCGTAAGTGTTTTGTTTTCTATTCTAAATTTGATATATATTTACAGTTTTAGTTTAAATAGTTACTATGGGTATTAAGTTATTGTTATATGAATATTATTTAGCAAAATTTTAATATTAGACATCGTAATTTATCCACAAAGTTTGAGCATACGATCGTGCGTTGTTGTTTGAAAGTGTTTTTATGACGTAGGATATTCATACAACTAATACATGATTTTTTTTCGTAGGACGGCCGTTACACGCCGATTTATTTGAAGAATTGCTTGGCGATGGGTATGAGTCAGACAGGTTGGAGAACCAACAGCTGAGGCCCCACGTCTCTTTGATGAGGATTTACCTCATCAGAATCTCCCTGACAACATCACTAGTGATAGTGATTCAGAATCCAATGTTACGTTAATCCAAGTACGTCCTGGGAATCAGGAAAACATTCCACCTGCTGACCGAAGTAACGTTAAAAGAAACACTCGTCCACGACAACCGAAAAGATAGAGACTTTGGAGAGTTACTGATTTTACCGATAAGGACTATTCTACTTGCCGGAGTACTGAAGAAGTAAAATCTCCATTACAGTACTTTGAAAAATATTTTAATGATGATTTTCTTGAAAACCTTGCCAATTGCACAAATCTTTACTACCTTCGTAAAACCAGATCAGTCTTGAATACGCGCAGTCAAGAGATTCGTAAGTTGTTCGGTATACTTTTGATGATGGGATGTATACCATATCCTCGAATAAATATGTATTGGCGTGCTGGTATGAGACTAGAAATGATCGCGAATCAAATGCCAAGAGATCGCTTTTTTTTATTGAGAAATAATATGCACGTTGTAAATTCAGATGATCCGCCTCCAGGAAATACAAATCCACTCTGGAAAGTGCAGCCAATGCTTGATGCTGTAAAAAACGCATGCAGGTCAATAGAAAGAGTTCCTGGCACTTACTCTATAGATGAACAAATCATTCCCTTTACTGGAAAGTGCAAACTACGTGTATTAATTAAAAACAAACCACGACCCCTTGTGCTTAAAAATTACGTCATCACAACTAGCAACGGCTTAATGCTAGATTTTGAAATATATTACCCTAATAATCCTGCTTTTACTGACATATCTCTTAGGGAAGAGCCTGCAGTTATTCGTCTCGCTAAAAATGTTCCAGCAAACAGCTGTTTATGTTTTGACAGATATTTTAATACAATCGCAATCTTTGGACAATATTTTCATTGATCGTTCAGTGCCGATACAGAATAATTATGAAATAATCATGAAGTAAGTTTTTTATTTCTGGTTGTAAAGTTCAAAAATAACATTAATTAAAGAAGTGTTTATTTTGTTTTCTTATCCAACAATAATGTTTCAGTCCAAATGACACACGTTCCTCTCACCCATCGTTTGCTCAGGTTGAAACTCTGGTATAGATTATGGAAAAAAACCCTGGCATGGCGAAGGGTTTCTTGAGAACTCAAAATGCCAGAGAGCGAAGTCGACGCCAGTGGGAGGAACTAGCCGTGCGCCTAAATAGTATAGATAGCACCATCAAAACATACAAACAGTGGACTAAGGTTAGCAGTGCTTTTTTGACATGGTAGAACCACTTTACATTCCATATAGCAAACCACTTAAAATGTGCGAAGAATCTTGGTTTAAAGTGTGTTCCTTGATTTCATAAATATCTTATTTCAATTTTACGTTACTTTTACTCAATTCTTGACTATTAATGATAAGAAAATGGAGATTTTAATTTAATTTGGAAAATACATGTGTATTGGTCTGACAAAAAAAGCATGATAAAAAAAAAGTTACAGCACGCTCTGCTGCTAGGCGAAGGACTGGTAGTGGGGTGGAGGATGTAGTGGAGCTATCAGAGCTTGAAGAAAGAATTGTTGCTATATATGGTGGTGATAGCTTTTCAACAGGAGATGCACATTTAGGCATACAGCCATTTCCGGTAAGAAAGAATCATGTCCAATTTTAACCTGAAAAATTTCTAACGCATCTTGTGATGTGATATATCAAAAACCAATGTTAATATGTTTATCATGGTGAGTTGCTGTGAATTTTAGAATTTTTTGTTAAATTTACCCACCTGTTTCAGGAATATGATACTCTGTCTCTATCACATGAAGTGCAACAAAGACAAGATGCTGATACTGACAGTGTAAGATATTTAATTTTAATTCATAATTGTATGGGATTAATTAATGATATACTCTTATCTAGCATTTATCTGTTTATATTTACTTACTATAGATTCATGTACCACAACAACAGCTGAGTCAGGCACCTACAGAGGAATCACCAGCTATTGTATTCATGTACCCATTTATATAGGTAAATGTAGTACCTATAAATATTAAAATTTTATTACCAATATAATTCAAATAGTAATTTATCTGTGGGGTATTATTTGCAATCAAAATATTTGAATCTAATTTTATCCCACAAGGAAGATATGGAGTAACATGTTATCCAATTTACTTTTCAGGATTCCAACCTGATTGAGGATACTCAAGAACACAGTCGTAATTACAGACCACCAGATCGTGCAGTTTCAAGAAAACTGTTTGCTTCCTCATCCAGCTCAACTGTAGGAACAAGCCAAAGCATTTTACAGGTATGTATCTGAGTAGAGACAGATTTGAGTTGTCACAGCAAGTGTATCCTGTGATTGTGACGATTCCAATCATACCTTGAGAAAAGATCCACTACACTTGACTCAAGCTATAGGGCTTTAGTCGGGTACCTACATCCCTTTTTTTTTGTTTCCTTTTATTTAACTACTTAAACCTAAGGAGTATACATAAGATTTTTTTTAATTTCTTTTTGAAATTTCAAGTGCTTAAATGTTATTTACTCTGTCACTAGCAACTTTCCTTGGAATCGTCAATATTTAATTATAATATTAGGAAGTGGGTTTCCTTTTTAAGATTGTTTCTGTTGTTTCAGAGTAACCAGTTAGAACACACTCCTCCTCCAAATCCTCTTGTATATCATCCTAGCCTGTCCCCTCCACCTATAACACTTTCACACACCTAGACCTTCACCTTCACGCCGTGGATCCACCCAAGTAGCCTCCCCAGTGATTCATCGTACTGCTGCTTCATCATGTAAGTGACCAATAAAGTTAAACAACTTTCACTACTATTAGATCGAAAATTTTAAAGAAGTGAAGTGCTTTAATATTATTTACTGTATCACTAGCAACTTTATTGATATAATATAAAGCAAGATGAATATTTTTAGGGTAAATTCACACCGAGACGCGATGCGAGGATACTGGAAAAGGAGTGTGATTTCAGCCGAATTCTCGCAATGGGATGTGAATCTTTTCGTGTAGACATTTATCTTTTTAGCTTCACGTCACGCAGCTTCAGTTGCTACACCTTCTCGCCGCCCTAGGACAGTTCGTGGTAGTCGAGGTGGTTCTGTTTGTAAGTGCAAACTAAAAATAATTATCCAAACTTCATTTTGGAAATAAATGACAACGAAAAGCTGCTATTTATTTAAGAGTTTTTATAAACGCCTGTAGTAATGGATGTTTTCTTTTCAGCATCACGTCACACGTCTTCAGTTGCTGCTCCTCCACCATCACAACGGCGAACGGAATTCTCCACCATCACCGAAAGACTCCTGAGGGTGGAACAGCAGCTGGAGACACAAAGATCAAACGCACAGATCTTGCAGTCCTTTCTGGAGAGGAGTGCAGAGAGAGATAATATTTTAGCCGAAGCTGTGGCTGCAGTCGGGAAAGGGTTGCAAGTATTGGCAGAGGCTAAGAATAGAGATAGGGTATAGGGAGGTAGGGTAGGGAATAGAATAGAGATAAGATAGGAATAGGGATAGTCATGTTTTAGTTTTTAAAGAAGGTAAGGTTTTTCAGTCGGGTTTTTTTTTATATTTAAATTAAACACTTTTAACGAATACTAGCGCAGTTTTATTGAAAGACCCGCCTCACACCACAGCATACATACAATAAACGACACCACCGATCAATTAATTATGACGTGAACGCCAAAGCCTATTTACTACGTTTCGCCAACGTAATTGCCCTAGAGCTAAATCGGCGTTAGATGTCGAACCCCTAGTTTGCCTCCTTTGAACTTCAGCAATTGTTTGGAGCTCTTCTAGTCGCTCTTCTTCTGAAATTGTGAATGCCAGCATTCCTGCGCGATTGCATGTGTTGTACAAAACACAACATGCAATAACTATTTTTGCAACTATGTCTGGATGATAGCTGAGCACTCTGTGTACTAACAAGCACCTAGATCGTCCTTTTAGGAGGCCAATTGTTCTCTCTACTGAATTGCGAGCAGTTAAATGACGGTCATTGTAAAAGGCTTTTGGGGAATTATCTTAAGCACCACTTATTGGTGTCATAAGGTAGGCGCGCTGAGCATATCCTGAATCACGTGAAAAAAAATAATTATGTAGTTTTTATACCTAGTAATCAGGTTTATTTTCTGAAGTAGGCGCAGGGAAGGATTAACTAATCGAGCAAAACAACTTCACCAGCATTTGTTACAGCACAAGGTAATGAAGAACCTAGTACGTTACAGCCTCTGGAGAAGTTTTTTCACCTTTAAGCAAAAACTTAACTTCGCCAGATCGCTTAGAAGAATATTCCTCGCCGATATTAGACCTACTTACAAACTTGTCCCCTTAAAAGTCCTGACTATGTATCAGATTTACCAGATTATGGTGATTATATAATAGTTGCTGGCGGCAAGAAAATGAGGCTGCCTAATGGGAAGCCTCGGCGCAATATCATAGAAGAGTCTGCTTCTGAAGGCGAAACTGCTGTAAAATCACCAGCGTTTATACCATGTTCTGATGACGATACAGTGAGTATTAATGATGAAGTACCTACAAAAGGAAGACCCAAGAAAGGCCGACAATTTAAGTATGGCGGTCTATCTAGGATAGAAAGAAAGAAAAACAGACATTCTCATAAGCCTTTTCATAACTATAAAAACATCGAGGTCCAACCGAAAGTATTTATTGATTATAAATGTAACTGTTAAACGAAGTGCTGGGAAAAAATAGATTCAAACAATCGACAGAAAATATTTGAGACTTTTACAAACTAGAAAATTACAATACCCAGAGTATGTACATCGCAGCAAGCGTCAAAGAAGCCGACATTAAAAGAAGGATGACTAATAGCAACATGAAGAGAAAATTCTCTCGTAAATATCTATTAGATAAAGTCGAAGTATGCCGGGATTTATTTGTCAAAACACTTGGTGTTTCAACAAAGAGAGTTAATACTGCTTTGACTAAAATGAGGTCTCAAGATTGTTTAGATAGAAGAGGATCGAAAAGTGGAGGTTAAAAATCAAGATGGCACAATAATCGATTAAATACGAAAAAGTGCCATCAGTCCAGAACTGGATTCACAATATTAATACATTCAAAGAAATGTGGTTAGTTAAATGAAGAGTTTAAAATCAAAAATATTTGAACCAGAAATTTTAATCAAAACCCCCTTGAAAATTTCTTTTGCTGTATCAGAAGCAATGGTGTCAGAAATGTGAATCCAACAATTTATCAATGCCTACAAAACGTTATTGATTAATAATATGAATTCTTCACATTCAATTAGTGCAAATTTCGAAAAATATGATTATTACCAACAATTCCAATCAATAAAATTTTTACTAGCAGAAAAAAAAGATGATTTGGGACCTACTGATTATGCATGTGAAGTTGATTCTTTATTAATGAGTATGAATGAAATTAAATTAAACAATGATACATTGCATGCAGAATTGAAAAATATGTTGCAGGTTTTGTAGTGAAAAAAGCAAGTTTCATCATTCATCATCCAAAGTTACATTGCTAGTGTTACGGGTCTATTGTAATCTCGCCGACGATGCCGACGGCAGCGCCTTCTAACAAACGGATTAGGGATTGCAATCCGGAAAAACGAATCCGGTAATCCGGCAGATTCGGCATCATTTAATGGGTACCGGATCCGGTGCAGTTAGTGGGAAAATAATATAGCTGTTGCATGAGTAGGTACTTGAAATGCGTTGTGCGTAGTGTTCATGCGTGCGAATCGTTCGTCGCCGAGTCGCCCCACTACGCTTCGCCAGTACCACCCCGCTCACTCCCCCGCATCCGCGTCGCGCCACCGCCAGCCAGACCCAGTCAGTCATTTGCCTCGCGAGTCGCGAGTCGCGCGAGGAAATAAATGTGTTTTGTTTTGTCGCTGCTTCATCAAAATGTAAGTATATTATGTTGGCAGCATTGTATACTGTTTGAAAAGACTATAGACAATATAGTGGCCTCATTTGCTGTATTGTGGTACCGCGTTTAAACTATAGATAATAGACTAGGGGCGGTACTCGTCGAGCAAAAATGGTGGGCGGTAGGCTATAAAATATGCCCCTATGGATACTTGTTGTCTTTCACCTTAGTGTCAGAGTCTTGTGCAGTCATACTGTTTAACTATTGTAAGAATCTGTGCTTGTAATGTATAATTAATATACTGTAATAATGTTTCATTTCGATCATATTTGACGTCTTTGTAAATAAATTGTTATTAAGTTTGTCTTTTGCTGTTTTAAGTTGTATTCCCTTCTGGCTGTTTGTTAACATATATATATTGTTCTTATTATAAAAAACATAATATCATATTGTTCTTGTATTTACGCGAGCGATTGTATTTGTTGAAAAGTGTTTTATTTAAATAGAATAGATATTGTTTTTGCCCAGTCGATAAATGAATCTTGAATCTTGATCACTTACGAGTGTAAGAATTATAAAAAAGATTATTAAGTAAATAGTGCTGGATAGTTCACACAAATTTTCTGAATTATTCAACTTCAGAACGAGTTATTACGAGTTGAGTTACATTATTTTTTTTATTTGTTACAAGTATTACTCGTAGCGAAGTGTACTTTATATTAGTATATCCAAGCTATAAAAAGTTTCATAACATGTCACATAAAACCAATTCAAAATGAGGAGGATTATGATGGAGAGAGTGAAAAAACTATATGGCATTACTTTGAAAAAAATGCAAGAAGACAATTCTGTAAACGCAAAGTGCACATTGTGCTCTAACATATTAAAAATAAGTAAAGGTTCTTACAAAGGTTTAAAAACACATTTGAGAACAAAGCATTGCGTAAGCAAAGTAAAACGTCCGTATTCTGTTTCATTCTCTAAACCATCTACATCAAAAACCGATTCAGCTAATATTAATTGTGAGGTAGAAATACCCAAGAAAAAGTCTAAATCATCTTGATTTAATCAATCCGGGTATTGATGGGAATCCGGTCGTATCCGGCCGGACTGAAAATGACGCCGGACTGCAATCACTAACACCGGATGTTGTACTTTAATTTTCATCCATATTCTTACTTTTAATTAATAGTATGCAAATAAAACAAAGAAATATGACTAGAAACTACTAGATACGACTTACAGTATCGTGTAGTTAAGTAAATAAAATTTTAATTTCTTTTTGAAAATACACATAGTTTTTGCTTGTTTTATGTCGGATGGTAGTTTATTGTAAATCTGTGCTAATATATTTTTTTTGCCATAGCTAGTACGAGATTTATAATTTAAAAACAGAGTTGGTTTGCACGGCGACAGGCCCGTTTTTGTACTTGAATTTTATTCGTAAATGCTATTATCGAGTATAAATCTTTACATAGTATTTTTCGAATTAACATTGTGTAATAAGTGCTCCGTTCACGTCAGTTTATATAGTAAATATAATTGACCTCCGAGGCGCGGTGGTATGCCCAGTGGTTTTATAAGACGGAGGTCCTGAGTACGATTCCCGGCTGGGCCGTCTTAAGATTTTTTTAATTTGTCCAGGTCTGGTTTGTGGGAGGCTTCGGCCATGGCTAGTTACCACCCTACCGAGAAAGCCGATAAATTGTTGTCTCAAGTTTGACACAATTCAAATATTTGTTTTCAGACAAAAATGGTCGTGGTTATTGAGATTCTAGACAACGACATGTTCCTGACTCGGAAACTCTTATTTCAACTCCAATTTAAGGTGTGGCCTTGGGCAGTAACACACTTTGTTTTGTGCTAGTACTGTCACGGTTGTGGTCATGACATACCCGCACAAAACCAAGCTACTGGTGCCAACCATATTGAAAATACCAAAGTGTGTCCGTTGACAGTTTCGTGCAATGCCACTTATGATTGCCAAATAGATGTTTTTTTAGTTGATGAGTATGTGTACTTTGTGAAAATAATTATTTTTGTTAAAAATTTCAATTTTATGTTCATAATTAGCAATTGCTGATCTCACTCCTAGCTTTTTGATTATTGAAATAGTCGGTACCTGGGCTGGACCTGCCACATCAGGGACCTGAAAAAGCTCCTTGGGTGACCCCGAACGTGCGCCCGTTTGGCAAGGGCGTACGCTTCCTGCTCCGCACATAACAGGAGTACCGCGCTACCCAGAGATACCTATCGCAGTTGGAGAGCACAGCCGATATCTCCTGGTTCTGCTGCTCACTGCCAGCCGAGCGCAGTTTGAAGCTTGCCATCCGAGGCCAGCCGGCTAATACCGAGCCGGCACAAGTTGAAGAGGAGCCTTGCATACTCGGATAACACCCGGACCACAGGAAGACCGGGGTGCCTGATGTTTGTGCTGATCAAACGCACGAGAGACCTGATCCCCGGCGTCTATGAGGTCCACGAGTTCATGTGCATGCCGGGCATCAACACACTCACTCCACTCACACCTCTGTGGAAACCAGTATTATTTTATACTATCGAAACGAATTTAGCTCATGTTAGGATTCCTACTACAGAAATAAATATTATCGGGGAACAAGGATATGCATTCATTGATACAGCAGCCAGAACCAGCATTGCAAGCAATCAATCGTATGAAGTTATGCTAATGAAAGGTGAAAAATTTGACGAGAAGATAATTAATCGACGTCGCGTTGGCTGATGGTACAGTAAAGAAACGGATTTTGCTAATGACTACCGGAGAGATCACGTTGGGTAATGCAGCAGGCTCTTTTATACCGCCATTCTTAATTTTCGGTCAAAAACGAATGTTAGGTAGACTCCTAGATAAGGCTCCACCGAATACAAGAACTACTTGTAGCGATAACGGATGTTTAGAATGGGACAGGTTTTTTAGAATGGGTGCGTCATGTTGTGGAGAAGACTAGACCAACAGCCGAGAGATAGAAGATGAACAAAATCTATTACCGGGACCACTTCAGTAGAGGACTTAACATTACCAGATGAAAAGTTGCAGCAAATCTTTGAAAACCCTGAAAAGTTGTCACGCATCTGTTGCAACATTATATTGACGAAGGTTATTCTGTATTCATGGATAATTTCTATAACTCTGTTGAGTAGGCTGAAAATCTTACGTCACAAAAAACTTATTGTACACACATCATAAAACAATCGGAAAAATAATCCAAAATATACTGTCACAAAAATTGGATAGGGATGAGTATATTGCACAATAGAATAAAAAAGAAGTTTGCGTAATGAAACGGCGAGGCAATCGCGATGTTCTTTTAATTTCATCAGAATTTGTCGCACTAATGACTCCTACGACAACACGTCGTAATACTGAGGCAATTAAACCCAATCAGCCCTAATAATAAACATAGACTAGAACAAAACTAACTTTAACCCTTTGACGTAAATGGGACACCGGCGTCCCTAACTTTTGATTTTTGTTCAGAGTCAAATCAAAATCTTCACACAATCACATCTTTTGAAAAAGAGCTGCTTAAATCAGTAAGCCAGAGAAAAATTGAGAAAAAATGATGAAGGTATGTATTTCTTTACGTCAATAATGCTTATAACAAAAAAAAATTAGCACGTACCAAAAATTAATATTTAGAACCAAGGTCATGGAACTGTGGGGATCAGAGTCAGATACAATAAAACAGTGAACATCGGTACGTTGTTTGATTTGGACGTTCCCACTGTCCCGCTAGTAATTATAGTAGTCATAAATAATAAGGCAGTCTTACAGTGGTGACCCCGCCAACGCGACGTTGTGACACGTACCGATTATTATAGACACTCAGTCTTACGTTCACATCTCGGTTGCTTCGAGGATTCCGGAATTCTGGCCAGATCAGCCACGTAATTGGTTCATAAGGTTTGAGGCAATTGTGGCACCTCATCAAATTAGTGACGAGGCGAAATTTGACCTCGTGGTGTCCAAGTTATCCAAAGAAACAATATGTCTGCTCGCCGATTTTATTTCGAGACCGACGGAAGGCGAACGCTACAAGACCTTGAAGGCGAAGCTTATTACGCTTTATGAAGAGTCAGCGACGAGACAAATTGAAAAACTAATAAGTGAAATGGAACTGGGCGAACAAAAGCCTTCGGGAAGGACAAGATCCCCGACGACACGCTGAGGATTCTATGGCAAGGACACCTGCCTAACACTGTGCGTGCTGTTCTAATGGTCGCGGACACTAAAGATTTAGACAGCTTAGCAAAAATAGCTGACAACGTAACCACCGTGACCCGCATGAACACCGTGGCAGAGGTGGCTGTAAAGAACACACCAGGGGACGACATGAATCTCATGGCTGAAATTGCCAAAATAAATACCAGGCTAGACAGCATGGAGCGTGGTCGCCGATACCAGCGTAGCAGTCGTAGCGGACGCAGCACCCGATTCCGATCTCGCAACCGAAGTCAGTCTCGCCGATCACCGAAGGATCCAAACTGGCTTTGCTTCTATCACTTTCGTTTCAAAGAACGAGCCAACAAGTGCATTCAACCTTGTGCGTGGGACGAGCAACAGCGGCAGGGAAACTAGAGGAAGTGCAGGCAGCAGCGGCGGACACCTGTACTCCTTTAGCTTCTCACCGCCTTTGTGTTACGGACGTGAGTACAAACTTAAAATTTTTAGTGGATTCAGGGGCTAACGTCTCCGTGATCCCAGTGTCCAAAAAGTCTAATGATGTGTGAAGTGCTCGGATTATAAATTGTATGCCGCGAACGGCTCGGAACTTAAAACCTACGGCACTAAAAATTTGACTTTAAATTTACGTTTACGTCGACCTTTTCAATGGAACTTTATTATAGCTGATGTGCGACAGCCGATTCTTGGCGCCGATTTCCTTAGCAATTATGGACTATTTGTAGATTTAAGGTCAAGAAAGTTAGTAGAAAGTACAAATTTAAATGTTATAGCATCTGTAACGAAGTATAGCAGTGAATATTCTATAAGTACATTAGATAAAAACCATCCGTACTGGGATGTGATAAGTAAGTACCTAGATATAACAAAACCTGTTAATTATAAGGATACGCCTAAGCATAACGTTTATCACTAGATCGAAACAGATGGACCTCCTTTACATTCACGACCACGGCAGTTGCCGCCGGATAAGTATAAAAGAGTTAAAAATAAATTTCAGGTAATGCAGGACGTAGGCATTTGTAGACCTTCCAAAAGTCCCTGGTCTAGCCCGCTACATGTTGTACCCAAAAAGAATGAGGAAATTCGATCATGTGGCGATTACAGACGCCTGAATGCGGTAACCAAGCCATTAGGTATTCTCTGCCGAGAGTTCGCGATTTTACATATATATTAAATGGTAAAACCGTCATGTCTCGAATCGACGTTATACGCGCTTATCACTGCATTCCAGTTTTTCCCGATGATATAGAGAAAACTGCGATAACGACACCATTTGGCTTATTTGAGTTCCCCAACGTTTGGGTTACGCAACGCAGCTTAAACTTATCAACGCTTCATGGACCAGATGAACAGTTCTACATGGTTTAGATTTTTTATTCGTTTATATCGACGATGTCATAATTGCAAGTTCTTCATTGGAAGAGCATAAAAAATGATAGTGGAACTAGCAACTTGCTGACGCGCTATTGAAAGACGAGTCGTTCTTGAAAATGTTGCAATCGTCGTCGCGTAGCGACACAAATGCGATTTATAAGCTTAAACAAGTAATTATACCTACTTGTAATAAACCAATTTATTGCGAAATTTCTACAAAATCGGTAAGATCTTATTTGACCCATGATTTTAGGAAACAGGCATTTAATAGTGTTCATAACGTGAGTCATCCTTGTATTCGCACGTCTCGCAAGTTAGTCGCAGATAAATTCTTTTGGCCGAATATAAACAAAGATGTTCTAAGGTAGTTAGGCATACTGGTTCCGCATTAGGAGTTTTCCCGGATTGCGATAGGTTCGACCATGTTCACATTAACATTGTCGATCCCTTACCGACAACATCAGATGGTTACCGTTATTGCTTAACTATGATTGACAGACGGACCCGCTGGCCGGAAGCGTTTCCTATTAAGGATATAACAGCAGAAACGGTAGCCAAGCTGGTATATGACGGTTGGATAGCTAAGCACGGCTGTTTTTCGAGCTTGACTAGCGATCAAGGTAGACAATTTGAGAGCGATTTGTTTTTTAACTTGACAAAGCTGCTTGGGGCGAAAAGGATAAGAACCAGTAGTTATCATGCTCAAAGTAATGGAGTCCTGGAGCGGTTCCACAGAGCCCTTAAATCAGCACTAATAGCACGTCTATCAGCCTCTACGTCATCATGGGTAGATGAGCTTTCCACAGTTCTATTAGGTTTAAGAGCAGTCATGCGTAAGGATACGAAGCTGAGTCCCGCTGAGATGACTTACGCACGCACTCTACGCTTACCTTCAGATTTTTTCGCAGAAAATAATGATAATCCAGTGCAGGACGACTTCTCATATGTCTCAAGGTTACGAAAAATGATTCAAAGCCATAGTCCAGTCCCAATCGCAAAATCATCAAAATCTATATTTGTACATCCCGATCTAAGATCATGTGAGTTCGTTTTGTCCGTAATGAACTGCATAAACCTTTAAGACCAACTTACGATGGTCCTTATCCTGTCTTAAACAGAGGATCAAAGGTTTATAAAATAAAGTTGCCTAATCGAGAAGTACATATTTCGATTGATCGGCTTAAGCCAGCGTACACATTACGGGAAAAGAACCCAGAACCTGTTGGAATCACCAACGTGTTTTTTAATTAACGTGCGTAGTAGCGATTTAAAATCGCCACCGCTTATTAATAAAACTACACGTTCTGGCCGTATTGTGAAGAGGCCCGTGCGTTTTGCAACTTAGCATAACATAGGACACATACTTAGGTATCATAATTAAATTAAGTACATTATAATAGCATAAGTTATACTAGTTATGTACGCGACTTTGTTTTCCTTTACTATTAATCAAATTTATAAAATGTCTTCATAATATTTATTTAATAATAAATGGTACTAGATATAACCAAAAATTATTTTCTATACTAAAGCCAAACTCGACTGAGAATGCTTGCCAACAAACAGATTAAAAATGAAGGTAGAAATCACTAGTCATTTTGCATCTAATTTTTTTAATTAACTTGTTAATTACGAATTCATGACAATAAATTAAATAAGTAAGCTTAAAACTAATTAATATATTCAATATCTTTTAAATAAGATTTAAAAAAAAACAAAACATATTTTTATATATATTAGGCATAAAATGTGTTGGATTTTCTACCTTTATTTTTAATTTCTTTGTTGACAAGAGTTCTCAATCGAGTTTGGCATTAGTATAGGTCGTTTGCTGTGACCTACCTAAATACGTAACGTAAGCTATATTAAGAGTAGCAAATCTTTTATCCATTGTATTTCGCTAGTTCAGACTAACTCAACGTCTATTTTAAACATATTTAATTGAAAACAAAAATTGCTATTTTTGCATTGAATATGAGAAAAACCCAAAGTAAACACGAAGAAATTATAATTGCCCAAAATGGTGCTAATAACGCAAGACATTCGGATATAACAGAAAAGATGGAAAGTATAAGCACTATGATCATTGTCCTGATTGTGAGTGTAGTCCTTTTATATTTATACATGTTTTATCAACTTTACCGGAAACACACACGGAAACTGTTGAAAAAAGGATTAACAGTAAAAGCAAGCCCAGCTGTGGAGCAAAATGTTCATTTGAACATTTAAGAATCTACCTATGTATGTTAAGTACTAAGTGTTAACAGCTATATTTTGTACGTCATTGTGTTTATGTTCTTATGTACCTATTGTATTGTATTCTCGAATTAAGTGTTGTTTGAGATCAAATTTTTTTTATACTGTGAATTTTTTTCTGTTTTTTTGTAAAACATATTCTTTTTTGTAATGGGGAAATAATGTGGGGATCAGAGTCGGATACAATAAAACAGTGAACATCGGTACTTTGTTTGATTTGGACGTTCCCACAGTCCCGCTAGTAATTATAGTAGTCATAAATAATAAGGCAGTCTTACATTGTTGATTAAACTATGCAATACTTTAAAATTATTGTAACTTAAACCGATTATTTCTGAACGAAACTTTATTTTTTCTCTAAGATTGGTAGCAATACACGCGTCAACAAAACAAATAATTCCGTTTTGAGTTTTCAAAAGTTTAGAATGCGTCAACGTCTTATTTCTAAAGTGATTTCAATAAACAATTTTGTTTTACCTTTCTAATGATACTTAACACTATCCTCTACATAAGGTTTAGAAATTTTTGAATAAGATTTTTAAAATGTGCGATTTTTTGACGCAGAGTGTAGTATTTTCGCAGATTGGATTACTTTGTATCCTGGATTTTATAAGAATGGTAAGTAGTAATTACTAATAATTTACGAAAGAAACTAATTATAATACAAAATATTTTAAAAGGGACACGGTTGTCCCAATATGCACGAACGGTCGACATTCATTCATATTTTATGTTTTAAATTTTTTGTTTTACTCAATAATTATCACAGTTTTATACCTTTTTTTGTTGCTTTAGGTTCGTAAGGGAACCAGACTATTTCATTTGACTGATAAAGAAGTGGATGAGTATCTCATGGCAGACAATAGCGATGATGAAGATGGGCTTATCTTTGATGAAGAAGACCAGGCTTTCTTACAACAAGATATAGAAGCGGGTGTATCAGATGTCACAATTGATCCTCCTTGTGCATCAGAAGTTCTTACAGAGCATGTACCAACACCTGGCCCTTCAACATCTACCTCTCCAGATCCAGAAACTGAGTTCAAATGGAAAAAGAATACTTATCGTCCCTGTTTTGCCTAAAACTAACTATGAATTTGGTAAAATAAATATTCTACAGCAATCAGAATCATTGAAACCCATAGACATATTTGAGGCAGTGACTAATATGAAGGCATTGATTGAAGAAATAATAATATCGTTACGCTATGCGCATGACAATGGATTAGTTTTCATGACAGACTCTCAGGAAATAACAGCTTTCATTGGAATGAACTATGTTATGAGTTACCATGTTCTACCTACCTTGAGGAATTACTGGTCTACTGAGCCTGATATGGGTGTGCCCTATATAGCTCAAGTAATGACCAGATTTGAGGAGATCAGAAAAAATTGCATTTTTGCAATAACGCAGCTCAGCCGTCACCCACATCACCAAGTTTCGATAGAGCATACAAAATCTGTCAGATAAAGAATCATTTCAATTCGTGTGTACTCAGTTAATAGATGAACATATGATAAAATTCAAGAGCCATAATATAATGAAGCAGTATATGCAGAATAAACCAATAAAAAGAGGTTTCAAAATGTGGTGCCGAGCTGATTCCAAAACAGGTTACCTTTTTTTCACTTGGATCTGTACACCGGAAAAAAATTATCGGGACCTGAAATTGGATTAGGAGTCTGTTGTACTGGACCTCACTGGTCTCGGATGCGAGGTATATTCTGATAACTTTTTCAATTCCCCCCTCCAGCAATACAAGCTAGCTTAATTCAATTTTAAATCTTGTGGTACAGTACGAACGCAGCGAAAAAATATACCCAAAAATTTGCCATCAGACAAAAATATGAAGAGAGGCGATATTTATACAAGTTTTGAAGGAATTTCTTTTGTCAAGTGGATGGACAATAAATAGTCTAGTCGACAAGTTGAAAATGGTACAAAATAGAGATACTGCCCTTAAAATAACGTGCGATAGCTCATTGGATCCGGAATGACGTCTAGAAAAATGTGCTAAAAGCGTGTATTATACACATAAAAAATTGCAAAAGTTATAAACAATTAAAGATGAAAAAAAAATGGCATTTCGTTTTTTGCCAATATTTCATAAACTATTAATATTTAAGAAATTTGAAAAAAAGATTCTGAAAGAGGAAGAAATTTCCAATAAAAAACTCTTAACTCCCGGAACTCTATCTCCATTATTTATAATTTTAATTTAACGCTGAAGATAGGTCTGCGCGTTACATATTTAGGATGCGCGCGTGGCGTCAAAAGCGAGTACGGCGCATTAATTAATTTATTTAAAGTATTAAATATTTTTTTTTAATTTGAAAAAATTATGGTGTGTTCTGAACACTATAAATAATTTATTCCTGTTGGAAATTTTACTTAAAGTTAATTTTTCAACGAGTTAAACAATTGTTAACTAACGAAATTTTCTCGAACTATGTCTTAATTATAAGTGAAAAAAATGTTTAAATAATGGTCGTAAAAAATTTTCGCTTCGTAGAGCCTTTCTTACATACATACTTAACAAGATCGTGCCATAAAAGTTAAAAAAATATTGATACTTTGTTTATAACAATTTTTTTACTTGAACAAAAACTTAAAAATCCAAGTAATGTTGTTAAATTTTTTTTTTAAATAAATCATCATATTATCATTTTTTTATTAATACAAGATATTAATTAATTTACAAAAAAAAAATTTTCACAACTTTATTACATCATAAATATTATGATTTTTTTAAAAAAAATTTTTCCTTAACAATTTTTAATTGTTTATAATCGTTGTTTTTATATTTTTATTGTTTAAATAATTAGTTAAGAAATTATTTTTTTTCCTAAAAAAACAAAATTGACAGTCCTCTATAAAGTAACAAAAAAAAAATTTTTTTTATCAACAATTCTATTGTTTATTAACTTACCAATTTGTTATAAACAAATTTTCAACATTTTTTTATTTTTTTTCTAAAACTTCTAAAATTAACAAAAACAACCATATATAACAAAGTATAGAAAAAAATTTTTTCAATTTTTTATTGCACTTTTAAAAAACACGTGTTACAAAAGTTGCAGCGGCTGCTTCGTTTGTCTACTAAAAAACTAAAATAACTTTTAAACTTTTTATAAATAGTTAAATGATCTTTTCAATGAATTATTCAAAAAAATTTTAGTTATTACTAATTTATTGTTACGCGCATTTGTTTATAAAAACTTATATTTTTTTCGATGTTTTTCGAACTTTCGTGACTCCTAATAGTTGGTTCACACGGAGACACGATTTGCCGAATCTTATTTTCATCGGATCTGGAAAAACCGAATGTTGTATTCACACAGCACATCTTGCTTGGCCGTATCCGACGGCCTCGTATCGGGATCTCGTGTGAACTCACCATCCGGCTTTTATTAGCAAGAGCGCGCACAGTTCCTCACGTTGATTTGGAAGCGATGGACGTGAACAGTCTTGCTATACTATACTGGTATTATCGCCGTCAGCGTCGTAGAAAAAGATTGTGGTTAAACCCAATAGTACAAAGAAGATCAACAGTTGGTGCCTTTACAACTCTAATGCAGCAGTTAAGAAATGATCCACAAAAATTTTTTAACTACTTTAGAATGACTATACCTACATTTGATAATCTTTTGAAAAAAGTGGAAAAAGATTTGAAAAAGCGTGATACAAATATGAGGAAAAGCATTAGACCAGAAGAAAAATTAGCGATATGTATAAGGTAAGATTGAAATACTGTATTTTATTATAATTAAATTATTTATTAAAAATATGATTAAGATATTATAGACAATCGCTTGGTAGGTACACAGTTTGAAGTTTCCCAACTACATATTATGAAAGTCTGGTAAATCAGAAGCATTCGATTGAATACTTTGAGACTCTGGTGATGCTTGGTACTGCGATGTAAAATAGCCTTGTGATTGTGCCACATTTGGTTGATAGTTGTATGTTGATGAGTGTGCAGGAGACCATTCATTTCGGTTCTTTATATTTTGCAATAAATTTAAGACGCCTGATTGAAATTCTAATGTTTGATTATCGTTTAGCGTTGCCAATGATGGAAGTAGACTTTTAAAGAAAAACAAATTACGGTCTTCTTTCATTTCTTCTTTCTTCTTGCATTCCATTTGATAATCTATAAACTCACTCATTTTCTTATCAAACACGTTTAAATTCTGCCTCGATGGTCTGCTTTTTTTTCTTTTCGAACCACCTACTAAATTTTCATTATTACTTTCTTGTTGACTTTCATCTGTAGCATCTTGATTATTTGCGACATCTTCACCGAATAAATTGTCCAGAGCCATCGCACTGTCATGGGTAACATCTGATGTAACTGTAGCGGCTGTACTATCGTCTGCTGGGTTTGGTGTAACAATAGTTGCACTATCATGTGTGTCAGCTGGCGACACAATTTTTTTTAAGAACAACATTTGACGATGATAAACGTAGGCTCTCGGACATGTCGCAGACGATCCTGATTTTTTTGATTTCTTTTTCTCATTAATACTCCTCATCCAGCTGTCTCTAATATTAGTCCACTTCTTTACGATCGATTTAGCTGAAAAATATAATTAAATTTACTTGCAGATATATGGCTTCTGGGTGTTCATACAAGGATTTACATTACGCCTACCGAGTCGGAGTGTCTACGATCAGTAACATTATTAAGGAAGTAACGAATGCTATTTGGAACAATTTGCATGGGGAGTTTATGACATTACCCAACACAATATCTGACTGGGAATATATCGCCAATGGATTTAATACTAGAGCAAACTTTCCCCATTGCATTGGTGCAGTGGACGGTAAACATATTAGGATAAAAAAGCCAAACAACAGTGGTTCCATGTTTATGAATTACAAAGATTTCTTTTCCATCGTATTATTAGCAGTGGTTGATTCATATTATAAATTTACATACATCTGTGTGGGCTCGTATGGAAAAGAATGCGATTCGACAATATTCAAGGAGTGTACTTTTTGGAAAAAACTAATAGATGGTGATTTGCAATTACCGGCAGCATGTCCACTGACAAACGATTCCGATTTATCGATTCCGTTTGTAGTAATAGGCGATGAAGGTTTTGGCTTGCATCAACATTTGATGAGACCTTACGGCGGAAACCATTTGGATAGAAACAAAAGAATATATAACTACAGATTAACCAGAGCTCGACGCTATGTTGAGTGCGCCTTTGGGATATTAGCTAACAAGTGGCGAATATTTCATCGTCCACTGGATGTTGATACCAGCACAGCAATATCGATTGTAAAGGCTTGCACTGTACTTCATAATTTTATAATAGATATGGAAGGTGTACAGTCGAACATAGAAACAACAAGCAATGTATCATCAGTGGCTAACGTGTTCATTGGCTATGAACAAAATAGTACACGAGGTGGACGATGTGCTAATGTTATACGATCTGAATTCACAAATTATTTTATTTCTACAGCAGGAGCTGTGCCTTGGCAAGACGAATCAATCTAACGTTAATTTTGTAACACACTGCTAATGTACAAATACACCTGTTTACTTTAAAAAATTACAAACTTACCATAATCCTGCCTGTTTTTCTCCTCCATTTCTTCAAAATCTTCATTCAAATTTATACATATTTCTCGCCAGCCAGCAGTTCTCAAGTTTTTATCCTTGTATATTTCGAGAGTTTTGTCCCATAAAACTGGCCGATTTTGGACAAGAGTAATTAAATTTTCAACGTTTATATTTTTCGTCGTCATAGCGAGCGGTCAGTCAAAGCGGGCGAAAAGAACTGGCGACTGGCAAGCGCACGTGCAGTGTGTCCCTCCCGCCCACCCCTCCTTCCCAGCTTGTGCGACGCATTCGGTTTCAAGATCCGACAAAAAACCGAATCTACCCCTGCGTGTATCGTATGAACGCATGTATTGAATGCCCTATACCACTGTATCGGATCTGCATTTTGCAGTATCGCCGGATCGGTTTGTAGTCGCAAAATCGAATGTCAACTTCAGCAAGATTCGGCTTTTTTGTCGTGTCTTGAAACCGAATGCATGTGTGAACTCCTTCATTGAAATACTTATGCCACTAAACCGAATCCTGCAAAAAACCGATTCGGTAGAGAAACACTCGACGCCGTGTGAACGTACACTAACTTCTTAAATAATGCAGATACGGTTACAGACCTCTAAGATTATTCTGTCAAGTAATAAAATATATAAACGTTGTAGTTATTTATTTATAAATCATGTCATTTTTTAATTAATTATTGGCATTTTTTTCTCTTTTACGGTTCTCTCGCTTCTCACAGTTATTATTTGTCTTGTAATATTCATCATTTAATTCGAGTTCTGTACTCAACAATGAACAGCTTCTTTTAGAGGCCATTTTTTCTGTCCGACCTTTGAATCTTGTCCCTTCTGTTACCTGCTTTCTTTGCTGACGTGGCTTATAGTCTATACCTGCTTCAGTTGAAAACGTGGCTCATAGTCGATCTTACAGTTACTAAAAACAGTTCAGTGTATAAGCCTCGTGGTGTATTAAAATCGGTTTTTATAAAATATTATTAACTGAAGTGCCACGTGTTTAATTTATTCTGAAGGATTGTTTGATATTTTTCTCTTAACAGTATAATATTTCATAACAATGGACTTCTCAGTGAAATATTTTTTTTTTGTGAAAAAAAACTCATTAGTTCTCACGAGTGGACGTCAGTTAAAGAACGAGGAATACGTACAATGTGTGAAAATAGTAAAAAAATAGGGGACAATAAATATAAACTATTGGAAGGTCAGTCTGAAATTAAAGTTCATGAGAAGTGTCGAGTAGCTTATTTAGTTGCAAATAAAACCTCTACAGGGTCTTCTAATTCATCCGAAGTATCAACTCGTAGTTTTTCAAGTACTTTCTATTATAAAAAATTATGTTTAATTTGCCAAAAAGATTATTATCAAAGTATACGTAAAAAATGTATTATATTCCGATGAAATAAAAGAAAAGTTATTAGAAGTTGCAAAACTGCGTAATGACTTACTGGGAAGTCAAGTCACAGATTTAATTTTACGTGTACAGTCATTAACAGAAGCAAAAGCGCGTTATCATCGTACGTGTCTTAATGATTTAAAAAAAATTCCAACTAATCCAAGTGATAAAGAAGATTCACCACTTGAAAGTTCATTGAAATTTATTTTTCATTTCATTGAAAACAATTTAGAATGTCAATTCACACTATCGGAATTGATAAAAATTATGGAATACAAGCCAAAAAAAACCATCAACTTTGATCAGTAATTTACGAAAACATTTCGGCAATGATATCACGATTACTGGGGTGGGCCTGAAGAGTATTGTAACATACTGTGGAACTGGTGATTTACCTCTCGATGATTTGTGGTATATGCACCATGAGCAGCGTAAAGATGATGAACACATTCGTATAATTCGAACTGCGGCTGAACTAATACGAAAGCAGATTAAAGGTACACAGTTCGTTACTTGGTTGTACGTTTAGTTTTAAATTATAATGTTTATGTTGGTTTTAAATCTGTTAGGTACAATTTACTTGCGGTAGTTTTGTGCTGGCTAACTGTCAAAAACTTTTGATATATTTCTTAACAACCACTGCACATCTTTGGAAGATAAAACATACACGTCATATATATGTAAGTTTCTTTATGTTAATATGTGTTTTGAGCACTTTGTTCGGTTTTTAAATATATATTACATAAATTTGACGACGACGCTTACGTTATCGCGCCACTAGCGCCATTGATGAATGTACCAAGTCAGTATGCACAAAAGTGGCAAGGGCCATAGTTATTTTCAGCATAATGTGAATTAAAAATGGAGCAGAATGGGTTGAATCACGATATTACACTTTATTACGTTCCGACATTTTCTTCGAGTACGAAAATTCTAAGAAACTGCTGCCCTCTTGCGGAGGCTTAACATCAACTCGAACAGTTTTCTCAGGCATAAAGTATATGACGATCATTTGACCTAAATCACCAGAATTCACACAAACAAAAATATGACAGTCGGCTTCGACCACAATTTAAAATTTTGTCGTTGTGCACTGGTTTGAAATGTTCGGTTGCTTTGTGTTCTTTTAAAATCCTGTATTTTGCTTGCTTCTTTTTATGTTTTCAATCGTTTGACCCTTTCTTATTACCTGAACCCGTGTTACTTGCTATTTACGTCTGACCTGCGCTTGCTTACCTAACCTTGTCTTTGCTCAACAAATTTGGATAAAATACCGAGAAAATTCGCAATGAAATGCCATTTTGGCTGTGAAACGGTAGGTACGAGTAGGATAAGATCTTATTTATTTCAGTTAGAAAACATTATTAGGCTTGTTCACGCCAAGCGTAACGTAGTCTGTGGACGCCGGCTCAAAAATACTAGGACGCTCGTCGGCACATCCAACTGTATGCAACACAAACACACTCACTTGAGTGAGTGTGTTTGTGTTGCATACATTTATCACGCCATGAAAAGTAGATATAATAATATTATAGGCATTGAATAAGGTTGATTATTGAAAAATATAGTTCCTAATTATTTAATAATAATTAGGAACTATACTTTAATATAACTTTAGGAACGTTAATTAAGGTAATAACTCGTAACTATATAGTAATCTATGTAGTAACGGTTGATCTCTAATTTCTAAAATAAGTTGATTAAAGTGGATATTTTACCAAAAACTATAGTAAAAATGTGTAAAAGAAGATGTTTTATGTTAAATAAAAAATATAATTGTAATACATTGTTTTATTCTATTAGTCAGCAAAACAGAACCTGGTGATGGTATAGACTCACGTATGCGAGACTCACAATAACTTCCTGAACCTCACGACAGTGAGGGTCTGATTGCTGGAGACCAGCATCAACAGGATTTTTTTTAATGATTTTTCTTAACTTATACAGACAGTAAGAAAACTGAGTAACCACATTTTGGCAGTATTTAAAAGCATTTTATATCTCGTGTGTAAAGGGATACAGCACAATTTTAATGATATTGCCAAACGCGTCGGTTTAAAGCATTCATGACTAGACACCTTGAAATATCGGTTAGAAAATTTCAGTTCTAATGAACCCAGATATAGAGCCCAAAAACTATATTTTTTTTTGGAACAAGATTCGCCAATTTTACTGAAAGATGTGAACCTGGAGTTACGAAGAACGATTTTTTTTTTTAATGACTACAAGTTGGCCCTTGACTGCTATCACACCTGATGTTAAGTGATGATGCAATCTAAGATGGAAGCGGGCTAACTTGTTAGCAGTAAGATGAAAATCCACACTCCTATCGGTTTCTACACGACATCGTACCAGAACGCTAAATCGCTTGGCGGTACGTCTTTGTCGGTAGGGTGGTAACTAGCCACGGCGAAAGCCTCCCACCAGCCAGACCAAGACAAATTAAGAAAAATCTCAATCTGCCCCGCCGGGAATCGAACCCAGGACCTCCGCCTTATAAATCCACCGCGCATACCACTGCGCCACGGAGGTCGTCGATGATATTTCAAAACGACGGCGCGCCATGTCACTACGCGAGGCAAGTGCGGGAGTATTTAAGCAACAGATACCCTGAGGACCAATTAACTGGCCACCACGTTCGCCTGATCTCAACCCCATTGATTTTTTTCTGGGGTTACTTCAAAGAAATAACTTATGCTAGAGAAACTTCATGTGAAGATGAACTTACCAACTAAAATTCGAGAAGCAGAAACGTAGTAACGAACAACCGTGATGCCTTTAGACAATTAAAAAACATTTTTTCGGTAGATGTAGGTAGTGCATCTCTGTTCAAGAGCGACAATTTAAAAACTTTTTGTAAATATATTAATAAGTAATTATCAACTGTGTTTTATTGAAAACCGTTAGATAAATTTACAACTGAAACATCATAAAATAGCAACATTTTCCCTAGAAATGACTCGGTTTAACTTCAAAGGTCTGTTACAGAAAATGAATGCCAGTTTACACCAGTATTAATTGATTTTTTGGTTAGTATCCTGGAAAGTTTTTACCAAAACTACGACCCAGCAAACGAGGTTCCCTGTTTTTTAATTTTTTGATACTTTGAACCTGTGCAAATATTGAGTTGGAACAATAATTTTGAACTTGCGATTAATTTTTAAGTAAGTTCCACAATGCTTAGCTAAGGCAAAATTTTTAGGCTGGTAATCGTGCGTATGGTTCTTGATTACCATATTCAAAACCAACCACAAGTGCTAACTGGAATGAAAAAAATCGTAAACTTAAAAAAAATTCTTTCGTAGAACATACATGAGGGTGATGCGGATACTCCTCGTTACAAGGCATCTAATTTTTAGCTTTGAACGTCAACTCCCCGGTCACCATTTATACATGTATTGTTAATGGCCACTTCCAAATATTAAAATATTTCTATAAAAATTCAACTTGAATTATGATACCGAGAAAATATTTATTTAACCTGGATGAGTAAGGGTGCCGAATCACTCCACCACCAACCATGCATCCACCATGAGCAAAATGTTTTGGCCAAAAAAGAGTCTAAAAGGATTTGCAGTCATCCGAGCATGCTGAGTGTAGCTATTGCAGAATGTGTTTCTGTTTATGTTCTTGGTACAGCCACACCACCTATGGTCATATATAAGCGAAAACGTTTAAAACCAGAATTATACGATAATTTGCCACCGGGATGTGATAAAAATGTCATGTACTCCCTGTGCATGACTAATTAACTTTTTAAACATTTGTCTACATACGAAAGTATGGGACCATGTCTTTTGATTTATCACGAAGCGGCATGTCATTCGGGTCTCTCTATAATAGAAATGTCCGATTCACTTGGCATAAATTTGTATTATTAACCTTCAAACTCATGAACTTAATTAAATGTAGCCCTTTTGATAATGCCGTCTTTCAATCGATCGAGCACCATAAGGATGCTGAAATTATATTATTTTTGGACCAAAACAGAGAAAACTTACTGAAGCACGCTTTAATATCATTCGTTTAAGTGTTTGATCTGTGTATGACATACAGCATTTTCACGAATTTAGAGAACTGTCTCTTAAACCCACAAGCTATACCAAAAACAGCTTTCGCTTCTACAATTTTAACGAATGCTCCTCCACATGATGGATCAAGAGAGGAAAGGAAATGAGCCACGTAATGATTGTCATAAACGGAAGACTCCTTTGACTGACGGTAAAAGATCACCATAAATTTTTACAGATTCCAATACCCGATGACCGGCAAGAAAAATTTCAGCTGTTGACTGTCATCTAATCAGATAATTTAATCCTGTCAGCAATCAATCTTTTTCAGATTCACGAGCTTTTCCTTACCTACAGAAATACTAATATACTATAATTTTATCAAGAAGGCCTCTCGAAAAAAGAAAAACGTCCCTCATACGGATTATCAGATATATTACAGTATATTAACCAAAAAGTACAATCTTTCTTTTTGGTCTCCGAAAGAACCAATGTGAGGATTATGCCGCTTATAATAATGCAGAATATAAAGGGCCCATGAAAAACAAGTATTACTCGCATCTAGAAAAAGATTTAAAGAGAAAAGAAAAAGAGTTGGATAAGGAAAATACCAAAAAAAACTGTACAACTGCCATATTATTTGCAAGCCGGAGGAGAAGCAAGTCAAAGAGGTTATGTTTCCAATTTTTATTATACAGTTTACTCTTCATTAATTTAAACCTGCGATAATCCGAACGATTCGAGTATAATTTCAAAGTTCCAATGGGCCAAAGACTTTCTGTGGATGAACAGATATGTTCCACAAAAATAGGACACTTTCTAAAGCAGTATCTGCCCAATAAGCCCCACAAATGGGGCTTCAAATTGTATGTTCTTTGTAATTTGATGGGATATTGCCCATAAATTCGAAGTATATTCTGGACAAGAGAATTCAGAAAAATTCGGCGATGAGATTCGCGATCCATCACGTCTCGTTCCTCATGGGGGCGAAAATCGGGCCACGGAGAGCCGATTTGCCACATTGAACGTTCGATGAGAAATTAATGAAAAGGTAGATGAAGCAGGTATGTCAGGTGATGGATGCCAGACGTATAGATGTGCTCTGTGTGATTGAAACAAAAAGGAAAGGATGTGACCACAAACCGTGACTCATATCATCATCATCATCATCATTATCAGCCAATGGACGTCCACTGCTGGACATAGGCCTTTTTTAGGGACTTCCAAACACAACGATCCTGAGCCGCATGAGCCCAGCGGCTCCCTGCGACCCGTTTGATGTCATCAGTCCACCTGGTGGGGGGTCGACCAACACTGCGCTTTCCGGTGCGGGGTCGCCATTCTAGCACCTTCGGCCCCCAACGTCCATCAGCTGTTCGAACCACGTGCCCCGCCCATTGCCACTTCAGTTCTGCGACTCGCTGAGCTATGTCGGTTATTTTGGTTCTTCTGCGGATCTCCTCATTTCTGATTCGATCACGCAGAGATACTCCGAGCATTGCTCTTTCCATCGCCCGCTGAGTGACTCTGAGCCTTCTTATGAAGCCCGCAGTTAGCGACCAAGTCTCGGATCCGTATGTCATCACTGGCAACACGCACTGTTCGAAGACCTTCGTCTTCAGGCACTAAGGAATTTTGGACGAAAAGATGTCACGCAGTTTCCCGAACGCTGCCCAACCGAGTTGGATTCGGCGGTTCACCTCTTTCTCGAAATTGGACCTACCTAACTGGACCATATGTTCTAGGTATATATACTCGTCTACAATTTCGAGTGCAGAATTTTCAACAATAACTGGGTGGAGCGAAACATGAGCATTACACATGATCTTTGTCTTGCTCATGTTCATTTTAAGGCCCACCTGTTGAGAAACTCTGCTGAGGTCATTGAGCATATTATTAAGGTCATCTAGAGATTCTGCCATTATCACTACATCGTCGGCAAACCGCAGTTGAGTGAGGTACTCGCCATTGATGTTGATGCCAAGTCCGTTCCAGTCCAAGAGCTTAAAGACGTCTTCCAATGCGGCGGTAAATAGCTTCGGGGAGATAACATCTCCCTGTCGCACTCCTCGCCGCAATTGGATTGGCCTCGTAGTCTCATCCTGTATACGGACTGACATGGTGGCGTTTTCGTACAGGCACTGCAACGCTTGGATGTACCGGTAGTCGATTCGGCACCTCTGCAATGACCTTAACACAGCCCAGGTTTCCACCGAATCAAAGGCTTTCTCATAGTCCACAAACGCCAAGCAAAGTGGCCGGTTATACTCTTCGGTCTTTTGTATAACCTGCCGCAGCGTATGGATGTGGTCTATGGTACTAAAGCCTTGTCGGAAACCGGCTTGTTCGGGAGGCTGGAAGTCATCAAGCCTACTAAAAAAAAAGAAAAAAATGATATTACTTGCGCATTTATTGTTCATAATAAACATATGGGAGGAGTAGATCTTATGGACGGCTTTTTGGGCAGAAATCATATAACAATGAGATCAAGAAACTGGTACTTGCGTATTTTTGAAGTGATAATTCTTTATCGGGGTTGAAAAAAAATTTAGTGTAACATTTTTTCGTTACGCGTCACATTTTTCCGTTACGCGCCATCTTTGATTTATGGAAGTGACGTGATAAATATAGGTACATGAATTTCTAAAAAAAGTAAGTAATTACGACATCAATAATAGTAATAATTCTATTACAATTAATGAAATTCAATAATAATCTTTGTAATAATAAGCTAAAATGAAATAATTGTAGAATTTGTATTTATGTCTATGATAATAAAAGCCTTTTATTAAACTTTATCTAATTTAACTTTATTTAACCAATTTCTGTCAAGTTGCATATAGTAAATTATTTTTTGAAAAATAACGTCATAAAAAAGTTTCACTTCTTACGAGTGTATGCTAGTACACACACACATTTTTTTTTCAAGTATTTGATCTTGCAGTAATAAACTCATGGATTATTTATTTAAAAAAATGCTCAGGAAAGAGGTGAACCTAAAAAGAGCTTTACAATGAGCCAATTTAGAAATGAATTGGCTTTTGTGCTTTGCAACAAAGGAACCACTAAAGATGCTAAAAGAGAGCGTCCTAGCAGCAGTTTCCTAGAAGAAGAATTGCTGTCAAAAAAAAAAGGTTCTCCAGCCCCTTCACCTCCAAAAGGCCTAAGGAGAGATGGTTTAGAACATAGGCCAATTGTGGGTAGGTCACTCTGGTGTAAATATCCTAAATGTAAGGGTTATCCTGTAATAAATGTGGAGTTAATTTATGCCTTAATAAAAATAATAATTGTTTCATAAGATATCATGAAGAATAAGGATGTATTATGAAATTCTAGGTTTTATTCATTTAGTACTGAGCTAAACATGTGACATTGCATGATGATGGATATTTCCATCATATTGTTTTTTAGGCATTTCATATTATTTTTTTAAACTAGTTTTTTTTAATATTCTTCCCTTAATCTATAGCATTTATTACCTCCCCCTTGTTTATTAGAAAGAATCATGCAAAGAAGGGTTAAGGATTACCTTATTACTCCAACACAGCTGGACCAATTTTATAAATTATTTTTTTTGACGTGACAATGTCTTATAATTCGATGGAGCCGGCTGCACGCACGAAAAAACATGACGTCATGCGTCGTTACCTCGCTTTGAGGCGTTCCATGTAAGGCTTGAAGTGCAAGCGAGAGCGCGGAACGAGTGACAAAGAAGCACAATCGGCCTTTGCGTTCGGCAGCGTTCGACATGCGTCTATTAAATATAATTATTAAATATATTAATTTTAAATTAAAAATTAATATATTTATAAATTAATATATTTATTATAAATTTATAAAATCAAAATCAATTATTTTATTAATTTAAATTAATATTTATAAAAATATACTTAAATCAAAAATTTTAATAACCAATTAAATGCTATCATTCCATCAGTATTTTCTTAAGACATTGTCACGTTCAACTATCGTCAGTAAACCGACTTTACAGACAACCAATTTTTTCTAAAGGATTAGTCTTCAGTTGGTTTAATGTTTACCAAGTCATGATCTGATAGTGAGATCTTGGGAAACTCGAGGGAACTCTTCAAACTTTATAGGCACATTTGCAGTGATTTCAGTATTTTAAAGTTGCTGGCGAACATTAGTACTCATAGCTTAGTACAAGTAGGTTTTACGTATGTTCGTTGTTGATAAATAACTAAGCACTATGAAAAATAAAGTTTTGATTAAAAATAAAACAGATTTTATTACTTTAATTTACTTAACCATACCTATCCTATGAAGTCAGTAACACCCAGGCTTTCTATTTTAAAGACGCTACCTAAAACCTAGAATTAAATCGCTTAAATTGGATTTGGAAAATTGGACCTATCTAGATTTAATCCTATCAGCAACATGCAATACTGACACTATTAATATCATGACATTTTTAAATATTCCTTGTTTTTGAATGTTATATGAAACAAGCAATATATTTTATTCCCCGACTTATGCTAGACAGGAGTCACACTAGGGAACATGGGGTATCAACACAGAACCTAGCGACTTTGAGTGCCTTAAAGACAAAATTTTTTTAATGATTTTTCTTAACTTATACGGACAGTAAGAAAACTGAGTAACCACATTTTGGCAGTATTTAAAAGCATTTTATATCTCGTGTGTAAAGGGATACAGTACAATTTTAATGATATTGCCAAACGCGTCGGTTTAAAGCATTCATGACTAGACACCTTGAAATATCGGTTAGAAAATTTCAGTTCCAATGAACCCAGATAGAGCCCAAAAACTATATAGGATTTAAAATATTTTTTTTGGAACAAGATTCGCCAATTTTACTGAAAAATGTGAACCTGGAGTTACGAAGAACGATGATATTTCAAAACGACGGCGCGCCATGTCACTACGCGAGGCAAGTGCGAGAGTATTTAAGGAACAGATACCTTGAGGACCAATTAACTGGCCACCACGTTCGCCTGATCTCAACCCCATTGATTTTTTTCTGGGGTTACTTCAAAGAAATAACTTATGCTAGAGAAACTTCATGTGAAGATGAACTTAACAACTAAAATTCGAGAAGCAGAAAACGTAGTAAGGAACAATCGTGATGCCTTTAGACAATTAAAAACATTTTTTCGGTAGATGTAGGTAGTGCATCTCTGTTCAAGAGCAACATTAAAAACTTTTTGTAAATATATTATTAAGTAATTATCAACTGTTTCATTGAAAACCGTTAGATAAAATTACAACTGAAACATCATAAAATAGCAACATTTTCCCTAGAAATGACTCGATTTAACATCAAAGGTCTGTTACAGAAAATGAATGCCAGTTTACACCAGGATTAATTGGGCTTGTTTTTTTGGTTAGTATCCTGGAAAGTTTTTACCAAAACTACGATCCACCAAACGAGGTTCCCTGTTTTTTAATTTTTTGGTACTTTGAACCTGTGCAAATATTGAGTTAGAACAATAATTTTGAACTTGCGATTAATTTTTAAGTAAGTTCCACAATGCTTAGCTAAGGCAAAATTTTTAGGCTGGTAATCGTGCGTATGGTTCTTGATTACCATATTCAAAACCAACCACAAGTGCTAACTGGAAATATTAAAAAAAAAATTCTATCGTAGAACATACATGAGGGTGATGCGGATACTCCTCGTTACAAGGCATCAACATTTTTGCTTTGAACGTCAACTCCCCGGTCACCATTTATACATGTATTGTTAATGACCACTTCCAAATATTAAATTCCAATTAATTTCTATAAAAATTCAATATATTTTAATACCGAGAAAATATTTATTTAACCTGGATGATAAAGGGTGCTGACTCACTCCACCACCAACCATGCATCCACCATCAGCAAAATGTTTTGGCCAAAAAGAGTCTAAAAGGATTTGCAGTCGTCCGAGCATGCTGAGTGTAGCTATTGCAGAATGTGTTTCTGTTTATGTTCTTGGTACAGCCACACCACCTATGGTCATATATAAGCGAAAACGTTTAAAACCAGAATTATACGATAATTTGCCACCGGGATGTGATAAAAATGTCATGTACCTGTGCATGACTAATTAACTTTTTAAACATTTGTCTACATACGAAAGCATGGGACCATGTCTTTTGATTTATCACGAAGCGGCATGTCATTCGGGTCTCTCTATAATAGAAATGTCCAAATCACTTGGCATAAATTTGTATTATTAACCTTCAAACTCATGAACTTAATTAAATGTAGCCCTTTTGATAATGCCGTCTTTCAATCGATCGAGCACCATAAGGATGCTGAAATTATATTATTTTTGGACCAAAACAGAGAAAACTTACTGAAGCACGCTTTAATATCATTCGTTTAAGTGTTTGATCTGTGTATGACATACAGCATTATCACGAATTTAGAGAACTGTCTCTTAAACCCACAAGCTATACCAAAAACAGCTTTCGCTTCTACAATTTTAACGAATGCTCCTCCACATGATGGATCAAGAGAACGTACCAGCTCTCGAATATCTTCGAGCACTAGTTCCAAAATCTGGAGATACAACACCGTCTACTTTATCGGAAGTCTATACAGTGTATAGTATGTGTCAAGATCAGGAGGAAAAGGAAATGAGCCACGTAATGATTGTCATAAACGGAAGACTCCTTTGACTGACGGTAATAGATCACCATAAATTTTTACAGATTCCAATACCCGATGACCGGCGAGAAAAATTTCAGCTGTTGACTGTCATCTAATCAGATAATTTAACTATTCTGTCAGCAACCAATCTTTTTCAGATTCACGAGCTTTTCCTTACCTACAGAAATACTAATATACTATAATTTTATTCAAGATGGCCCTTGGATAACCAAAAAGTACAATCTTTCTTTTTTGTCTCCGAAAGTACTAATGTCAGGATTGTCGCTTGTAATAATGCAGAATATAAAGAGCCCTTGAAAAACAAGTATTACTCGCATCTAGAAAAAGATTTAAAGAGAAAAGAAAAAGAGTTGGATAAGGAAAATACCAAAAAAAACTGTATAACTGCCATATTATTTGCAAGCCGGAGGAGAAGCAAGTCAAAGAGGTTATGTTTCCAATTTTTATTATACAGTTTGCTCTTCAGTAATTCAAACCTGCGATAATTCGAACCTCTCTATAATGTAAAGTTATCACGAGTATAATTTCAAAGTTCCAATGGACCAAAGACTTTCTGTGGATGAACAGATATATTCCACAAAAATAGGACACTTTCTAAAGCAGTATCTGCCCAATAAGCCCCACAAATGGGGCTTCAAATTATATGTTCTTTGTAATTTGATGGGATATGCCCATAAGTTCGAAGTATATTCTGGACAAGAGAATTCAGAAAAATTCGGCGATGAGATTCGCGATCCATCACGTCTCGTTCCTCATGGGGGCGAAAATCGGGCCACGGAGAGCCGATTTGCCACATTGAACGTTCGAGGAGGAATGAACGAAAAGGTAGATGAAGTATGTCAGATGACGGATGCCAGACATATAGATGTGCTCTGTGTGATTGAAACAAAAAGGAAAGAATGTGACCACAAACCGTGACTCATATACAGCCTACAAGAAAAAAAGAAAAAAATGATATTACTTGCGCATTTATTGTTCATAATAAAAATATGAGAGGAGTAGATCTTATGGACAGCTTTTTGGACAGAAATCATATAACAATGAGATCAAGAAACTGGTACTTGCGTATTTTTGAAGTGATAATTCTTTATCGGGGTTGAAGTAAAATTTAGTGTAACATTTTTTCGTCACGCGTCACATTTTTCCGTTATATATATATATATGTTAAGTATATTGAAGTGATCAGCAAAATCAAAGGGTTTATTTTAATTCTAATTCCAGTGAATTTATAAAAAAGTAAGTAATTACGACATCAATGATAGTAATAATTCTATTACAATTAATGAAATTCAATAATAATCTTTGTTATAATAAGCTAAAATGAAATAATTGTAGAATTTGTATTTATGTCTATGATAATAAAAGCCTTTTATTAAACTTTATCTAATTTAACTTTATTTAACCAATTTCTGTAAAGTTGCATATAGTAAATTATTTTTTGAAAAATAACATCATAAAAAAGTTTTACTTCTTACGAGTGTACACTAGTACACGCACACATTTTTTTTTCAAGTATTTGATCTTGCAGTAATAAACTCATGGATTGTTTATAAAAGAAAATGCTCAGGAAAGAGGTGAACCTAAAAAGAGCTTTACAATGAGCCAATTTAGAAATGAATTGGCCTTTGTGCTTTGCAACAAAGGAAACACTAAAGATGCTAAAAGAGGGCGTCCTAGCAGCAGTTTCCTAAAAGAATTGCTGTCAAAAAAAAAAGGTTCTCCAGCCCCTCCACCTCCAAAAGACCTAAGGAGAGAAGGTTTAGAACATTGGCTAATTGTAGGTGTAAATATCCTAAATGTAAGGTTTATCCTGTAATAAATGTGGAATTAATTTATGCCTTAATAAAAATAATAATTGTTTCATAAGATATCATGAAGAATAAGGATGTATTATGAAATTCTAGGTTTTATTCATTTAGTACTGAGCTAAACATGTGACATTGCATGATGATGGATATTTCCATCATATTGTTTTTGAGGCATTTCATTTTATTTTTTTAAACTATTTTTATTTTAATTTTCTTCATTTAATCTATAGCATTTATTACCTCCCCCTTGTTTATTAGAAAGAATCATGCAAAGAAGGGTTAAGGATTACCTTATTTCTGGAACACAGCTGGACCAATTTTATAAATTATTTTTTTTTCTAGAGGATTAGTCTTCAGGTGGTTTAATGTTTACCAAGTCATGATCTGATAGTGAGATCTTGGGAAACTCAATGGAACTCTTCAAACTTTATAGGCACATTTGCAGTGATTTCAGTATTTTAAAGTTGCTGGCGAACATTACTACTCATAGCTTAGTACGAGTAGGTTTTATGTATGTTCGTTGTTGATAAATAACTAAAAAGTATGAAAAATAAAGTTTTAATTAAAAATAAAACAGATTTCATTACTTTAATTTACTTAACCATACCTATCCTATGAAGTCGGTAGCACCCGGGCTTTCTATTTGAAAGACACTACCTAAAACCTAGAATTATATAATAATAGAATTAATGTGACACTATTAATATCATAACATTTTTAAATATTTCTTGTTTTTGAATGTTATATGAAACAAGCAATATATTTTATTCCCCGACTTATGCTAGACAGGAGTCACACTAAAGAACATGGGGTATCAACACAGAACCTAGCGGCTTTGAGTGCTGTGAAAAACAGTCTTTTAAAAAATAAAACCAAATTTCAAAGACCTTAAAGACAAAATCCAGTTTAGACAACCAATAGGCAAGTTTTGAATCATGATATCTCATTATTGATCTGGAAGTTTTATATCAATATATTTGTGAATTTGTTTTTCGTTTTTTAGAGTACTAGTTAAAACCACTTTTTCCCAAAGCAACAACGAACTTGGAACTACATTGTCTCATTATTAATGAATAAAATCTTTCAATCAGGGTTTAAAACAAGAGATTCAAGATTCAACAATAATGACAAAGTTGCTGCTACCAAAATAATGCCACTCTCATACATTGTTTATCCAACATCAAAAGAAGCTCAATACTTAAACAAATCTTTGTTTTTAATGTTTTCCGTGTGTTAGTTAAGATGACTTACGTCAAAATATCTTGTAGAATAAAAGCGACATTAAATAACATGATGTTAGTGCGTAATTGACTATAAATCATTATTTTTTATAACTAAGTTTTGCTGCTCACCAAACAACAGAATTACAGAAACTTGATAACTAATACCAAACGAACAGATAAAATCCACAATATGCACAATATACTTCTTGATTACGATTAGCTAGCAAGTACCTCAAAAATTTACAATTAAGATCGAGTCAAATCAAGACCTCGATTTCAAAAAGTTATAAACACTCAGAAATCAGAATAACGAAGAATAATTAAATCGCCCAAAATTACACAGCCTCACGCCCCACATAGACCTCGCTATTTTCATTTTGGCTTCGTATTAGCAATTTGCATTTTGCATCTATGTCAGTTCAGTGTTGCCAATTACATTCCACTGTTTGATTAGCAGTGTTCTTCGTTCGTTCTTAGCGTAAAGCAGGAAAACCACTCGCAAAAATAACAAAACGTGGTCGTCCAGCCAGTCTTCTACGATTACCAACGATATCCAGGGCTGGAACTCTATTGAGAAAAATTGGTAGTCCATTGGGGCGAGCTGTCACTCCTTCAAGTGTACCTGAATCTCCAGTGTCATCAAAAAAGCCCCGTAAAACACCAGCCAGACATCAAGATATTTGACTGACGTCTGTACGGACTACGGACAGATGGCATTGAGCATTGACCACTTTCCTAGTTGGGTAAAAAATGATCAACGGTTCTGTCAAAACTGCTCAAAATTTCACAGTTACACGAAATGTGACAAGTAGTTAGTAAAGTAAAGTTTTTTTGTGTTTTAACGACAAGCGAAACTGCTTAAAAGATTTTCACAAACGCATTACGCATACAAAGCCAGATATGGGAGACACGTTTTTGACTATAATGCATACGAGTCCAGATATGGCATTTTAATTTATTTCCATAAATAATCACTCAAAGAAAATTTTTTTAACTTATTTATTTTTAAACTTGGATAAATAAAGATTATACAAAAAAAAATTTTTACTCACCTTCATAATTCATGCATTAAGGCCTGTGTGCACCAAGATTTCGGTTATCATAACCAACGGTTAACATAATAAGTAAAATTTACTGTTCACGATAACCCGTACACCGGTTAAGGACGTAAGCTCGGTTATGATAACCGCCCGATTTACGTCCTTAACCGGCGTATGGGTTTCTTATAAGGCCAGCGTGCACCAAGATTTCGGTTATCATAACCAACGGTTAACATAAAACTAACTATAAATTTACTGTTCATGACAACCCGTACGCCGGTTAAGGACGTAAACCGGGCGGTTATCTTAACCGAGCTTACGTCCTTAACCAGCGTACGGGTCGTCGTGAACAGTAAATTTGTAGTAAAGTTATGTTAACCGTTGGTTATGTAACCGAAATCTTGGTGCACACAGGCCTAAAGGGGTTAAATATCCTTTCAATCTTTTATTATACATTAATTCTTTTATTTTTAATTGATACTAATTGGTAATAAAGTGAATAAATACACATTGAAAATCTTCGTAACTATGATAAAATTGTAATTTTAGTCTCTCGTGCGATAATAGTATTATGTGATTCTGTGGTCATTTGTGCAAAACATCTGGTAACACTGTTGCCGGTTACTTGTTATTTTTTTATTATATTATTTTATGCCTTGTTATCATAGATAATACACTTATACCTGATATTATTGTTAGTTATTGTTAGTTGTGACTTGTGACCGGCATTGTATATTTGAGAATTTTTATACTAATTCTATTAGTTTCAAAATGTCTAATATATCATTGAATTCGACTCAACGGTCTCAACTTTCCAATTCGAGGTTATCAAGCTACGAAAAACGCTTCCTATTTGGAGAAATATCGCAGGAAGTTTCGAGAATTACTGGTAAAGTAATTTCTTTCATAAACTATGACAATAATATCATGTAGCTGTACATTACAAGTGTAATTTTAACGTTATAATTTTGTAAGTAATTCAAGTATATTATAATGGTTTATTATATTAGTATTTACTACTAAACTACAATCGTCTCAAATATAGTATCTCTTCCCGCCATCTTTAGGCTAAATCCCGATGAGTACTTATTATAAACTACGCATCATATTGACGCATGATGCATTTCCATCAATAGATAGTGATTCAAGAGGATGAATTATATCTATATAATATAAACTTTGTCGGCCTGTGGCGCAGTGTGTAGTGAATTCACAAGTCCAAGCCTGGCTGGTGGGAGGTTTTCCACTTGACTGCTATCACACCTGATGTTAAGTGAAGATGCAATCTAAGATGGAAGCAGGCTACTTTGTTAGGAGTGGTATGAAATCCACACCCCTTTCGGTTTGTACAATGAAAAAAAAATGAAATACTGGTACGCTAAATCACTTGGTGGTACATACAGGGTTGACGACAAATAAAAGACAAACTAACTTCGTTAAAGCAGGCTCAAGTATAAATTCCACCAGCAAGCCTTATTCAATTCTGGGCTCTGCTCCTGATTGGACTATATTAATGGACACGTATGAAAAGCACTATAAAATGCTGTGGGAAACAAACATCCCTAAAGACCATGTATTCAAAGTGAATAAATATTATGACCTTACTAATGAACTAACCAAAAATGGCTATGTGGTTAGTTTATACGCAGTAGAAGTGGGTGCGAGGGGTATACCAGCGAAGTCTTTCTACAACCTGCTAAAACACCTTGGCCTTACTAGAAGTGCAGTAAGCTCCATATTGGAAAGAGTGTCCAAAGCTGTTCTAGTAGGGTCCTTCCGAATTTGGCTGGGCAGGGAGAATAACTTGAGCAGAGGAGGTGAGTGTTGACGCGCGTCACTAAGGGTACCCTTAAACCTACACCCGTGTCACAAGTCTCGGGCTCTGTTCGGAGTTTTTCTCTCAGCCACGCGATGGACCCGGCACCCGCACGGTGAATCCATGGAATGCTAAGATATTCGTCTCTCTCGGTAGGTAGGTAACTAGCCACGGAGAAAGCCTTCCACCAGCCAGACTAAGACAAATTAAGAAAAACTCAACTTGAACTGCCGGGAACCAAACCCAGGACCTCAGTCTCATAAATCCACTGCACATACCACTGAGCCACAGAGGCCGACAAATAACAAGTATTAAGTAATATTATAATTAAAATTTTCTTTTTTCAGACCAAGAAAACATCAGCGAAGCTAGTGTCAAGAGACTTGGGGAAATCATAGACACTGTTGAATCTGTGGCTCCAAATTCCACAGATAACAATGATTCACATGCGGGTAATTAACTTTTTTTTAAGAAAAATATTTTAACATTCTATGGATTTTCTATGGAGGGTAGAGGAAAAGAGGATCATCTGTGTATATGAAAAAGTGTCCGTCAAAATGTATTAAATTAGGATGGCGCCACAGTTGCATCGAAGTAACTCTCAAAAGAAGCGCCAAATATTGTTAGAGTATATTTTTTTTTGTTTTGAGATTTACGTCCACTTGGACAACTTTTCACAACACAAATTTTACCCATAACTGTTCTGTTATTCACTCACTTTTTCATAAAATTAAATGTTTATATATCAATAACTGTACTATTTACTGTTTACGAACTAAAATCACTCTAAACGCACGTTTGGTTATAATTCTGTAAGGTTATATTTACCACAATATTTTGTACAACGTAAGTTGTTGAAGTTCTCAATAATTAACTACTTTAGTCGATAATGACATTAAATTTTTTAACTCGGCATACTTCAATTCGTCTACGATTGCTACATTCATACCATACCCTGTGCATCCACCAGCACGATTGTGGAGGATTTTTGAACTGTTATTTAACGCATACAACTGGACACTTTTTCAACTTTTCTCCCATATAAGATGACTCTCCTTTCCTCTACCCTCCATAGGATTTTCCTTGCGGGTGCCAGATCCTTAGCATGGCAGAGATAAGACTTGAGATTTGTGACACAAGTGTGTTTTATATACTGCAGGTGAATATTACATGCACTCCAAAGCCCTGAAAGATATGAGTGAGCTCACCAAGCGGTGCACGGAGAAGGTGACAGGAGAGATTGACAACTATGACAAGTTCGCACTGGCTGCCCATATTGTAAGTTTTTTTTTATTTTGGTTTATCTGCAGTCAACGTAAAACTATGAGCAGATGCATTCTGTGTAAGTTGTTTTTATAGTTCTAAATCTGTGGCATTTTTCTGCTTTTTTTATTTATATTTTTATTAATTAGAAGTTAACACAAGACTGCAATTGCAGCTGATGTTCTTCTTCTTCTTCCCGGGCTTTTTCCACACTTGGCCACGATGTTGGCCGTTGTGCGTGATTCCTCCGGTGTAGGTCCCCTCTGGTTTATTCCAACCAGCCGAGCTCGCTCCAGAAGCTTAGGAGGCCGCCCAGGTCGCCGATCGCTTCATGGAGTGTCGCTGAGGAACCAATGTAGGTAGCTCGTTGCTCCGACACACTGCTACATCTAAGCATAACATGTATCGGTGTTTCGTTTTCCTCCATGCAGGCTCTGCATAGAGGACTGTCAGTCATACCTAAAATTGAAAGGTGTTTGTTTAACATGCAGTGGCCTGTTATAAGCCCTACTACTGTTCTCAACTTCATACGACTCAAGCGCATAAGTTTTCGCAGCTGATGTTAAGTGATGATGTAATCAAAGATGAATGCGGGCTAACTTGTTAAGAGTAGGATAATATCCACAACAGTTCGGTTTCAACTCGATATCGTACCGGAACCCTATATCGTGTATTGGTACTTCTTTGCCAGTACGGTGGTAGGTAGCCATGGCTGAAGCTTCCCAGCTAGACCTGGACCAAGTTAGAAAATTTTAATTGGCCCAACCTTGCATCAAACCAAGGACCTCCGTCTTATAAAACCACTTAGTTGATTACCATTGAAAAAGTTAGCCTAAGACCGTCCTTCCTATCTTCAGTTCTAAATCCTGGGAGAGCTAGGCCATTATTAGGCTGATAATGATGATTTTGTTAACTAAACAGAAGGACAATCCTTCGTTCTGGGACTTCATGTTTCCACGCGAAGTGCCCGCCGTGTCGTACTTGTACGGCACGTTTGCGCCCACGCCGATGGAGCAGAGGCCGCGCGCGCAGCGTCGCAAGGTAGAGAGGCAGCGGCAGAAAGACGTGAAGGGGCCACGGACAGTAGACAAGTGAGTTGTTCATCATTCATCTTCACCTTGTATGGCACGGCACGTGCGACGCAGGGTAGAGAGGCAGCGGCAGAGAGACGTGAAGGGGCCACGGAGAGTAGACAAGTGAGTTGTTCATCATTCATCTTCACCTTGTATGGCACGGCACGTGCGACGCAGGGTAGAGAGGCAGCGGCAGAAAGACGTGAAGGGGCCACGGACAGTAGACAAGTGAGTTGTTCTTCATTCACCTTCACCTTGTATGGCACGGCACGTGCGACGCAGGGTAGAGAGGCAGCGGCAGAGAGACGTAAAGGGGCCACGGAGAGTAGACAAGTGAGTTGTTCCTCGTTCATCTTCACCTTGTACGGCACACGGCACGTGCGACGCAGGGTAGAGAGGCAGCGGCAGAGAGACCTAAAGGGGCCACGGACAGTAGACAAGTGAGTTGTTCTTCATTCACCTTCACCTTGTACGGCACACGGCACGTGCAACGCAGGGTAGAGAGGCAGCGGCAGAGAGACGTGAAGGGACCACGGACAGTAGACAAGTGAGTTGTTCTTCATTCACCTTCACCTTGTACGGCACACGGCACGTGCAACGCAGGGTAGAGAGGCAGCGGCAGAGAGACGTGAAGGGACCACGGACAGTAGACAAGTGAGTTGTTCTTCATTCACCTTCACCTTGTACGGCACACGGCACGTGCAACGCAGGGTAGAGAGGCAGCGGCAGAGAGACGTGAAGGGACCACGGACAGTAGACAAGTGAGTTGTTCTTCATTCACCTTCACCTTGTACGGCACACGGCACGTGCAACGCAGGGTAGAGAGGCAGCGGCAGAGAGACGTGAAGGGACCACGGACAGTAGACAAGTGAGTTGTTCTTCATTCACCTTCACCTTGTACGGCACACGGCACGTGCAACGCAGGGTAGAGAGACAGCGGCAGAGAGACGTGAAGGGACCACGGACAGTAGACAAGTGAGTTGTTCTTCATTCATCTTCACCCTGTATGGTACACGGTACGTGCGACGCAGGGTAGAGAGGCAGCGGCAGAGAGACGTAAAGGGGCCACGGACAGTAGACAAGTGAGTTGTTCTTCATTCACCTTCACCTTGTATGGCACGGCACGTGCGACGCAGGGTAGAGAGGCAGCGGCAGAGAGACGTGAAGGGGCCACGGACAGTAGACAAGTGAGTTGTTCTTCATTCACCTTCACCTTGTATGGCACGGCACGTGCGACGCAGGGTAGAGAGGCAGCGGCAGAGAGACGTGAAGGGGCCACGGACAGTAGACAAGTGAGTTGTTCATCATTCATCTTCACCTTGTATGGCACGGCACGTGCGACGCAGGGTAGGGAGGCAGCGGCAGAGAGACGTGAAGGGACCACGGACAATAGACAAGTGAGTTGTTCATCATTCATCAGTCTTGAGGGCTAACAAGCCAGCTCGCTTCCATCTTAGACTGCATCATTGCCTACCACCAGCTGTCATTGCAGTCAAGTCAATCAAGGCAGAGAGAATGACTCCGAATAAGACCAGAGACTTGTGACTTTTTGTAATGCTAATAAAGAAAAACAATTCTTCCATATGCGTTATATTTCAAATAGTTAAAGCAGCATTTTCGACGAAAGCTCCCAGGCAGGTTAAATTTCTCTTACTGTTCCAATAATTATCGTCATATTTATTTTCAATTCACATAAAACCTTAACAAATTATACACTAAGACCTTCCTCAGGAACCACTCTATCTAATTGTGAAAACCTCATGACAATTCACTCGGTAGTGTTGGAGCTTTTTTTTTTTGTTGACTCCAAGTTGGCCCTTGACTGCTATCACACCTGATGTTAAGTGATGATGCAATCTAAGATGAAAGCGGGCTAACTTGTTAGGAGTGGGACGAAAATCCACACCTCTTTCGGGTTCTATACGACATCGTGCCGGAACGCTAAATAGCTTGGCGATATGTCTTAGTCGGTAGGGTGGTAACTAGCCACGGCGAAAGCCTCCCACCAGCCAGACCAAGACAAATTAAGAAAAATCTCAATCTGCCCCGCCGGGAATTGAACCCAGGACCTCCGTCTTGTAATTGCACCGCGCATACCACTGCGCCACGGAGTTTATCGTGAACATACAAACAGACTAGGAGGGACTTTGTTTTATAATATGAACGTTTTTAATTTCCAGATCGACACAAGAGGAGAAAACAGCAGAGAGCACGAAGAAGGTGGAGCAACTGCTGAGCTTCGTGAAGAGAGTGTGCAAGTCGCAGGCGGTGAGCTACTTCCACCTGGTGCTACACCCCACCTGCTTTACGCGCACCATCGAGAACATCTACCACTTCTCCTTCCTGGCTAGAGATGGACGGGTGAAGGTCACTCTAGGTAAGATATATAATCTCTTCTTTAAGAATCTCCCTTGCACCTGGAGCTGTACCCCACGTGCTTGACTCGCGCCATTGAGAACATCTATCACTTCTCCTTCCTGGCTAGAGATGGACGGGTGAAGGTCACTCTAGGTGAGATATATAATCTCTTCTTTAAGAATCTCCCTTGCACCTGGAGCTGTACCCCACGTGCTTGAGTCGCGCCATTGAGAACATATTCTATCACTTCTCCTTCCTGGCTAGAGATGGACGGGTGAAGGTCACTCTAGGTGAGATATATAATCTCTTCTTTAAGAATCTCCCTTGCACCTGGAGCTGTATCCCACGTGCTTGACTCGCGCCATTGAGAACATATTCTATCACTTCTCCTTCCTGGCTAGAGATGGACGGGTGAAGGTCACTCTAGGTGAGATATATAATCTCTTCTTTAAGAATCTCCCTTGCACCTGGAGCTGTACCCCACGTGCTTGACTCGCGCCATTGAGAACATCTATCACTTCTCCTTCCTGGCTAGAGATGGACGGGTGAAGGTCACTCTAGGTGAGATATATAATCTCTTCTTTAAGAATCTCCCTTGCACCTGGAGCTGTACCCCACGTGCTTGACTCGCGCCATTGAGAACATATTCTATCACTTCTCCTTCCTGGCTAGAGATGGACGGGTGAAGGTCACTCTAGGTGAGATATATAATCTCTTCTTTAAGAATCTCCCTTGCACCTGGAGCTGTACCCCACGTGCTTGACTCGCGCCATTGAGAACATCTATCACTTCTCCTTCCTGGCTAGAGATGGACGGGTGAAGGTCACTCTAGGTGAGATATATAATCTCTTCTTTAAGAATCTCCCTTGCACCTGGAGCTGTACCCCACGTGCTTGACTCGCGCCATTGAGAACATCTATCACTTCTCCTTCCTGGCTAGAGATGGACGGGTGAAGGTCACTCTAGGTGAGATATATAATCTCTTCTTTAAGAATCTCCCTTGCACCTGGAGCTGTACCCCACGTGCTTGAGTCGCGCCATTGAGAACATATTCTATCACTTCTCCTTCCTGGCTAGAGATGGACGGGTGAAGGTCACTCTAGGTGAGATATATAATCTTTTCTTTAAGAATCTCCCTTGCACCTGGAGCTGTACCCCACGTGCTTCACTCGCGCCATTGAGAACATCTACCACTTCTCCTTCCTGGCTAGAGATGGACGGGTGAAGGTCACTCTAGGTGAGATATATAATCTTTTCTTTAAGAATCTCCCTTGCACCTGGAGCTGAACCCTACGTTTCACTAGCACCATTGAGAACATCTATCACTTCTCCTTCCTGGCTAGAGATGGACGGGTGAAGGTCACTCTAGGTGAGATATATAATCTTTTCTTTAAGAATCTCCCTTGCACCTGGAGCTGTACCCCACGTGCTTCACTCGCACCATTGAGAACATTACCACTTTTTCTTCCTGGATAGAGATGGACGGGTGAAGGTCACTCTAGGTGAGATATATAATCTCTTCTTTAAGAATCTCCCTTGCACCTGGAGCTGTACCCCACGTGCTTCACTCGCACCATTGAGAACATTACCACTTTTTCTTCCTGGATAGAGATGGACGGGTGAAGGTCACTCTAGGTGAGATATATAATCTCTTCTTTAAGAATCTTCCTTGCACCTGGAGCTGAACCCCACATCACAACGGCCAACTTACTGGCCAAGTGCGGAATAGCCTAGGAAGAACGTTGAGTCGATTATTGTTCCTGTAATCGGTTTCAGTCCATAGTCTTATAGCGAGAAGCTTCGACCAACATCTTAAGAAGCTTTCGCTTGGCTCTTGGATCAAGGGTCGGATACAGAAGGCGGTGATTCGCGTATTGTGAGGAGGTTCGTCTCTGGAGCCCTGACTCATCGCAAATATATATTAACCCCTGTGGGCCTGACATTCAAACCTTCTTTGAGGCCCGCGGCTACCCGGGTAGCGACGGAGCTATAATGACAGCTGTCATTATTTGCCTGACGGTTGCCAGGGGACCCCTCGGGGCTGTGAAACTTTAAATTGTTACAAAATAATTACACACTTCACTATGTAAAGTACATAGAGAGTGACGAATCTATGCATCTGGCAACACTAGTCTCATGTAAGAATATGGTTTCCGCAGATGAAAACTACGGGTTGCCGTTCATCAAGATGATGAGCTCGGAGAAGAAGCGACGCGCGGAGGACGACGGGGAGAATCAGTTCATCGTCAGCATGGACCAGAAGAGGTGGAGAGTGAGTGTCATCAGCATCATTATCACTACATTTTGTAAGATAAAGTCCGCTTGTCGGTTCGCGATAAACGGGAAAGAGTACTGGACGGATTGTCATGCGGTTTTTACCAATAGATAGGAGAAAGGTTTTAGTATATAATTGGCTAAGGCTTTGATAAATTGGCTAAATTGAAAAAACAATTAATGTGATTAAAAAATCTAATTTTTTTTATTTACTACAAATTGATCGTTAACTGCAATCACATCAAGTGATGATGCAATCTAAGATGGAAGCGGGCTAACTTGTTAGGAGTAGGATAACATCCACACTCCTACGGTTTCTATACGACATCGTACCGGAACGCTAAATCGCTTGACGGTACGTCTTTGTCGGTACGGAGGTAGCTGGCCGCGGCCGAGACCTCCCACGTGTGACAACTATAATACATATTATACAACGTAATGCATTAATCAATGTGATGGAGTACTACGTTAGCAAGACTCAATTATTCAATATTTGAACCTAGCATTAGTAATGCTTCTTGCCTAGTACTTGTATTTAATGACATACATACACACACACACAGAGACACACAGTTTACCACACAAAACTGCAAAACGTAGAACGACTAAACACGCACGCTCTCTCTCTCTCTCTCTCTCTCTCTCTCTCTCTCTCTCTCTCTCTCTCTCTCTCTCTCTCTGACACACGCACGTGCACACGCACACACACGCACAAATTTGTAATTCTGATATATTTGTAAACTGACGGTTGTTGTGTGGTGCATGAGCGAGTCACCCAGTAAGTAATAGGGGTGTTCCACCTAGTACAGGGGCCCTTGTTATTTGTATTTAAGACTTAAATAGTTAATAAATAAAGATTTTTTTCAAATTTTTTTTCATTTTCATTTAATAAATATTATTTTTCAATTATGTTTTTTTGTTCCAGGATCTAGTAGAAGCGTTCGACATCAGAGAGCCGATGATGACTGAATAGCTAGAGTGCTACCAAAGAACTATACTGTGATTTATTTAGGAAGTAACGTAACGCATCCCAGTAGTTTTGAACGGAAAAACAGAGGTCCTGGGTTCGATTCCCGGCGGGGTAGATTGAGATTTTTCTCAATTTGTCTTGGTCTGGCTTGCTGAAGGCTTTCGCCGTGGCTAGTTACCATCCTACCGACAAAGACGTACCGCCAAGCGATTTAGCGTTCCGCTACGATCTCGTGTAGAAACTGAAAGGGGTGTGGATGTTATCCTACTCCTAACAAGTTAGCCCGCTTCCATCTTAGACTTCATCATCACTTACCATCAAGTGTGATTTCAGTCGAGCCACTAAAAACATAGTTTGCCATTGTATAAAAGAAACTTATGTACCTGTACTTGTATTAGAAAATAAGTTATTTTTGTATATAGTATTTTATTATTAAAATTTTTGTAGAAAAAAACAAGGTAAATCAACTGAGCAGTTAACATCTACGGTATGCCACAGCAGCGCACACTCGCCATTATAGCATATAGAGTAATACCCCGCTATACGCGACCCCGTTTTGCGCGGTTCCACTATAACGCGAATTAAAAATTTGGCGCTTAAATTTCTTCTACTACGCGGAAGAGTGCCTATAAACAATTTAGTCAACTTGTCTATGGTCGCGGGAATCCCCGCTTCAGAAAACCCCCGCGCAATACACACGAGACAAGACAAGTCTACCAGTTGTGTGGCGATCAAAAAGAAAGGCGTGAGTTACACGGGAATTTTCAATATTCTAATAGTTTTTATCCATCAAATTCAACTGAAACCCATTAAATTCAAATTGTCAAATGTCAAAAGTGGGTCTGAACCTAAAGTTGAATATGTTTAATCATAAACCTCGATATACGCGATTTTCAGTTAACGCGATTTTTCAGTAACGTTCCCTCGCGTAAAGCGGGGTATTCCTGTACTCTTCCATGACCCGACCCAGGGATCGAACCCAGGACCTCGTGATCGAAGCCACATAGGCTAACCACTAGACCAACGAGGCAGTCGTACACAGTACAGTAATCTTCTGCTAGTGGCATACCCACTAGCAGAAGATTACTGTGCCTCCAACCTGAAAGCAACCTTCTAGATCTTAGAGTGGGTGTTTGAACTGATATAGTGTAGTTGGTCTTTGTTAAACAAAATATAAATATGTATAAACAGAAAAAGGATTTAAACGACCGTCTTCCTAGAAACGGACATAAGTTAGTCATATCAGCTTATCGCGTCCGAAAAGTACAAAAATCTTTCGTAGGACTGGGTGTACTCTTCTACAACAAGATGCCCAATTCAGTTTTAGATCTGCCATTGCATAAGTTTAAGCAATGTGGTTAGTTCATACGCGGTAGAAGTGGGTGCGAGGGGTATACCAGCGAAGTCTCTATAACCTGCTAAAAGACCTTGACCTTACTAGAAGTGCAGTAAGCTCCATATTGGAACGAGTGTCCAAAGCTGCTCTAGTGGGGTCCTTCCGAATTTGGCTGTGCAGGGAGAATAACTTGAACAGAGGGGGTGAGTGTTGACGCGCGTCACTAAGGGTACCCTTAAACCTACACCCGTGTCACAAGTCTCGGGCTCTGTTCGGAGTTGTTCTCTCAGCCACGCGATGGACCCCCACCCGCACGTTGAATCCATGGAATGCTAAGATATTCGTCTCAACTCTCAGTGAGTTGAGACGAATATCTTAGCATATAATAGTCAAGGTTATTATACTATCAATGAATTTTTAAATGACAAAGATGTTGAGAGGCAATTGGATCGGCTTTCAACTTCACGCAGGAAGTGAAATAAATAATTTTATGTAACAACACATTTAATATTGTAAAATTGATAATATTATAAAAAGAGCAACTGTTGAGTTTCTTGCCGGCTCTTCTCAACAGGACCTGCCTTCCGAGCTGGTGGTAGACACTACAAATAGTCCAATTTGACGTTTAAAAAGTGGTTACAATAAGCCCATTTGAAATAAACGGTTTTTAATTTGAATATAGGGTAAGTGAGGGCGGAGCAAGTACTAAAGGGACGAAGTACATCCGCAATGGCGGGCCTCAACGTACTAATAATTTTATTTATTTTTATTTATTTAAAAGAACGCTAACAATATAAATATTTAACATTGTTATTATATAATAGGTAGATTACAACTTCTGATATTTATATCAATCATAAGCGCTCATATCAATCACACAATACAAATGTCAAGTAGAAACTTAACTCTACTTTCTTTAATGAATACATAAAAAAACAAACTAATCTTAAATTACACAAAAAACTTACTTCTAGGTACTAAAAAAATTACACAAAAAGTAAATATAAATTAAATACTAAAAATTAAGAATTACAATTGAAATTAAAATTAAATTGAATTGTTTTAATTGAATTGAGTTATTAGGACATGATGAAGATATTATTTAATAAAAATATTGATTGGAAGTTCAAAATGATCTTTTACCTTCTTTTTAAAGTTATTAAAAGAATTGTGGAAGATGTCGATACCCGGTAGGGTTTTTTCAATTTCATTATATTTGGCACATATGCGCCTTATGGGGGCTTGCCTGCCGAGATTAGTTTTAATGTATTGGATATGAAATAATTTTTGAGTACAATATCGTGGAGTCTTCCGCGGGATTGATAAGGATACCCGTTCCAGTAGATTGCCGCACTTGATTTTACTATTCATCAATTAATGGAGAAAGCATAGGTCTAGCATTTCACGTCTTCTATGCAGTGGTATCATTTTAAACTCTTTTAGACGCTTTTGGTAGGGCATCCTATGTGAGATACCAGTCGATATGAAGGCAAGATGTCTTGTAAATGCTCGTTATATGCTTTCTATGCGCTGAAAATGAACAGTGTAGATTGGATTCCAAATTACACTAGCAAATTCGAGACCGCTTCTCACTAAGGCTTTATACAGAATAAGTTTGGTCCTTCTAGAGAATCCCTTTGTGTTACGTTTTAAAAAACCTAAAAATTGTGCACCTTTTTGGACAATATTATTAATGTGAGATTTGAATGTTAGTTTTCTGTCAATAGTGACTCCTAAGTCTTTAATTTCATAGCTCTTCCAAAACTACATTATTAATAGAGTAACTAGAACAAGTGGTTTTTTTTCCGAGAAAATTTAACATGGAAACATTTGTTAGTATTTAGAGTCATACTGTTAACCTCACACCATTTTACTATTCTATTTAAATCCTCTTGTAATAGTTTGGCATCGTTGGAAGATTTAATTGTTTTATATATTTTTAAATCGTCCGCGAACAACGAGGCTGTGCAATGTTGAGTTACCGAGGAGATGTCGTTTATACAGGCCAAAAATAAGAGAGGCCCCAGGTGAGAGCCTTGTGGTACACCAGATTTTGCCTGGAAGGTTTTAGATATGAAGCCATTGACTACAACAGTTTGAGATCTCATGTGCAGGTATGATTTGAACCATTTGACAAGGGGTCCACTGATTCCATACTGTAAGAGTTTGGCAACGAGTATTTCGTGGTTGACCTTGTCAAATGCGCTACGGAAGTCTGTGTAGATGACATCCACCTCCTGTCCTTTATTAACCTCATCACAGATATCTGATGTAAAGTCAGACAAATTTGTTTGCACTGATAAACCAGTTCTGAAGCCCTGTTGAGAGCTGATGAGGAAGTTGTCCAAATATCTAGCCAATATAGGATGTACCAGACGTTCAAAAAGTTTGGAGAAGCAAGACAGTATAGATATCGGACGGTAATTTTTAACATCTACCGTGTAGATGTTAAAAATTACAGTCCAGGGAGCCCAGTTCAGTTTGAGTCCACTTTAGAATGCCAAAAGAGTATATGAGTAAGGGCATGACCCAGCTATTGTAGGCACGCACCTTATTACCACCCGATAAAAGACTTTTTAGGACTTTTTTCAGGCGGCCAAATAAGCGTTCCTGCACTAGTTGTTTCATATTCCCTACCTCAATACCACTTGGTATTGAGGTAGGGAATATGAAACAACAAGATTATTATTATGGTTTGTCGGCGTAGTGTATGAGTAGTTGTCATTGATACACCATTTAATAAAGCCCATGTTAAAGTCTCCTAACACGATTAGATCATCAACATGATTGGTTACACTGTCTACGCTATCAAGAAATTTACTCAGAGTTTCTGACTTAACTGGAGGTGGCAATTAAACCACACATACTGCAATTTGTTTAGTATTATGATTAATAATTATTTCCAATACAAGCCAAATGCTTTCAACATCTGACTCCCAACTTAATACTCGGCAAGATGAGATTTCCCGTGAGACTGCGATCAGAAGACCTCCGCCATCTCGTTTAGATTGACGTGATAACGTGCGGTCTTTTCTATGAATGACGTAGGAAAGTCAAACAATTCATTGTCAAGGATACTAGCATTAAGCCAGGTTTCAGTAAATGCGATAATTTTGTAGTCAGACATCGAGATATTCTTAAGTACATCATTGGTTTTTGTTCTTAACCCACGAACGTTTTATAGTATATTGATAACACTGTTGTCAATATAAGGCCATAGCATTGTTAAAAAAAACATTTATTATTACTAATTAATTAGCTTAAGACTATCTTCATGTCTTATTAGTATAGCCTGACTAAACTCGTCCTTACGCACATATATTTTCCCATTCCTCACCCAGGTGAAGCGATATTTCATTTCCTTCGCTTTTATTCGTGTCGCAGCGTGCAAAGATTTTCCTCCCGGAATTAAGTGCTCAGAGACAAATATTGGTGTTCGCGATCCGCCAATACCTAAGTGGTGAGAACTTAGTTTATCATCAGGATTTTTCTTATTGTGTTGTGCTACAGCTGCTAAAAGGGCATCACGGTGTTTAATTGTGCGGAGCTACACGATAACAGAACGTGGTTTGGCAGCATCTTTAGAGAATTTGGCTACTCGAGTTGCATGCTGAATGTCTTCCGAAGAAAGAGGGTTTTTGACACATTGACCTAACTGGATCATGGTGTTGACTAAATTTTCAGTTTTATGTTCGGGAATCCCATTGATTTCTACATTGCATTATCTCATGTACGATTCAACAATATTTAGTCTGGTCGTTAGGTCCTTGATGGTTGTATTAAGGTGGTCGTTGTCTTTCTTTAATTGGTTAATTACAGTAGTTTTTTCTTCCAATGCTTCTTTAAGTAGTTCCAACTGTGCATTAATAAAAGACATGGATTCAGCAAAGACCGATATTTGGCCGTTAATGGTCTTAAGTTGGGCTGTAACAAGTTATTGTATTGTTGAAGACAATTCCTGTTTTAAAATATTGCGCAGAGTGAACTCTGTTATGAATATACCTACTGTCATCGGTAATCTTACTTGTTTTGTTTCGGGTAGTAACATTGGTGTCAATCAACTCCTCATCCGATCCTTCATATGTTATAGTCGAGGCAGCCGATCGAATGGGTATATATTATAGGTTCTTTCAAATTCCGCCTTACAGCTTGCAATGTCCTTAAATCACTAAAAATACTGGTAATAGCTCTGTCATTCCAAAACAATTAACGATTCTAACGATGCCTTTACGTCAATAAATATTCTGTCACCTTATATACACATGTCAATAAAAATGAGAACGAATTATTAATTTTAATTATGTCAGTATAAAAAAAATAAAAATAATATTAGTCAATCAATGTACAAAAAATATATATATAACATGTGCTTAATGTCAGAATATTCGATTGTGTCATCCAGGTACTCTTTAACAGTGTAGTACGATTTGTCTATTAAAAGTTTCTTTAACTTTTTCTTAAAATTCATCATGTTAGAACTTTTTATATTATATGTCAATTTATTGTAAATGATTATTGAAAAACAAAAGATGCTTTTCTGGAATCTTGCCGTTTTTGCTGGTCGTACACATAACCGTAAGGGATCTCGTTTATTATTCAAATATTTAAAATATGTGAGGTTTGCATGAACAAACACTGCTGTTTCAAAAATAAACAGAGAAGGAAAAGTCAGGATTTGTAGGTCTTTAAAATGAGGCTTACAGCTGTCAGTCCAATGCAGATTTCTTATTGCTCTAATGCACTTTTTTTGAGCCTTGAAAACTTTTTCCTTGTCAATAGAGTTACCCCAAAATATTATGCCGTATCTGAGTATAGATTCGACATATCCAAAATAAGCTGTAGGTAGGGTCTCAATATTAGCTGTTTTGTTCAATTTGTAAAGTGCATACGAAAATTTGGATAATTTAATACAAATGCTGTCAACCTGTGCCTTCCAGTTTAGATGTTTGTCAAGAATTATTCCTAAAAACTTAGTATCATCAGTTGCGTTAATTTGTGTGCCCATGTGATTTATATTAAGTGTTGCTATTTTAAATTGATCCCAGTTAAAATTCATAACTTTAGTTTTATCTAAATTAATATTTAAATTATTACATTTGAGCCAATCAATTATTCTGCCTATTGATGTGTTAATTTCACCCTCATAGGTTAATGTTTCGAAACCTTCGTATAGCACTGTGCAGTCGTCTGCAAAAAGGACCATAGGTTGAGATATTACCGAAGGAAGGTCATTAATATACAAAATAAATAGGAGCGGACCTAGAACACTCCCTTGTGGTACACCATATTGAACGCAACGAGAAGTTGATCGATGACATATTTCTGTTAAATTATTGGGACATAATGTATTTATTTCGGTAAATTGATATCTTTCAAGAAGATAGGACTCTAAAAGGTCTAACACAGTCCCTCGAATGCCATATGCGTATAATTTATTCAGTAAGATTTTATGATCGACAAAATCAAAAGCTTTTGTCAAGTCCATGAATAGAGTGGCTACGGGAACTTTCCTATCTAATCAAGTCATTACTTTATTTAGGAGTTCATAAAGGGTATATGCGTGTTCCCTGTCTTGGGTTGTTTACTACAGCATTCCGGACACTTCCAACATATTTTTTCGAATTGTTTTGTGGGTAAATTTGCGCATTTATAATCGTACTTTGACCTACAAATCGAGCAACTAAGAAATTCTTTCTTAGGTAAAGGTATTTTGCAACCGGAGCAGATTTTTGCAGTCGATGAGGAAGCCATTTCTTCACTATTAAGCAACAAATTTATTTTAAAAAACTTTAAGAAATGAAAAATCTCGATGCCAACGCTGAGGTTCGATCCCTCGGTCACTTTTTTCAAACACCGTGTTAGTCCCACTGCGCCACGAGCTTAGCGACGTAGTGACACGTAGCAAAATTTACTTGCTTATTGTAATATTCAGATGTAGACCGTTAATCTTTGACAGAATGTTTGAATAGTTATGTTACGACTTGAAACAATGATTCATGTGTAATGAGTAATCAAATATGTAGCGAAACATTAATGTCCACTAAATTAACTGTCTATTACATAATGTTCCAATTATAGGCACTTGAAACACTGTCTAATTGTTGCACAGTTATAAAACACTACTAATTGTTTAAAATATGAAAGAAATGAATCGATTCAAAAAAGACGTTAATTATTGATCACCAGTTTTTAGGATTAAGGCTTAGAGTATCGCGGTAAAAACAATAACACAGCACGTTTATACACTGACTATCATTTTTACACCACTTTTAGTCAATTTCGACGACTTTAGAAATTTATAAATAAATATTTAACACGGAGCAAAGATTCGCTTGTTTACTTCACGGGTGGCGCCATCTATCTATCTAATAATAATAAATATAAGTACTAATAATATTCCCTTCAAAATCCAATTGAGAATACTTATAATTATTAGATTAGTAATATGGTTGCAACAATTATAATAATATTGTACCGTACCCGCATGTACGGTACGGTGCCGCTCGACGAGGACGGATTTTGATAATTCTATTATTTATTACAAAAGGCACACTCACACGCAAACTTCCAAAATGGTCCCATAGTCATCATGTTAGGATCTGATGATGATATCCTGGGAAAATTGAAGGAACTCTTCAAATTTTATAGACACACTTGCAGCGATTTCGGTTTTTGTGTAAGTGTCGGTAGCTTTTTGGCTACAAATACCGTATAATGTACCTACTAATAGTGCAGTTTTTGTTTTTAGTCCGTTTTGAGTTGGTTCAATTTTTTGGCTAAAAATTTTTATTTTGACCCGCGATTTAGATTCATAATGATGTAAGTCGCATTAAATACGACATCCATCACTAAGAGTCTTTATCGCTCCTATTTTATCATCATTTATATTAATTAGCGCCATCATGGCCACGCTAATAGCAGTAATCCTGGTGCCCAATTGTTGTGCGGTTTCAATTTTTTTTATCACGCATCCTACCATCTCGTTTACTGCAGCCGAAATTTCGATATTCAGTTTTAGTGATTGAAGTAATTTACAATTGCTGGGTATATTAAATTGTTTTATTAATTTCTCCCTTGTTTCCTTATTAATACCTTTTTTTAGTCAAGGTTGCTTAGAAAGCCTTCGTCGCCTCGCCGAGAGCGGTTAGAATGTCTGCGTCTAATCCTGATTTGACTACTGGCGCTGTTGCTGGTGTAGGAGTAGATGTGTTAGGTTTTGGGACCAAAGCTTTAAGTTTTGGATTATTTTAAAGGAAGGTACAAACGGGTTCAAGTTCCTCAAGGACAACGTCCGGGTGTGAAACGCTCTCAATGGTTCCGTTAAATCCCACGTCGCTGATCCGCCTCACAGGGAAACGTCGTACAATTATGATCTGTCTAAATAGGTATATATAGGTTCGGCATTTAGACCCAACATATTCCCCTGATGCGGGTTGGGGGATTAAATGTATAGAGTGGATCGTAATTCGAATCCAATACAATAAAATGAAACGCCGCGTTCACGTATGGGATCTATGACGTATAAATTAAATGCCGTGTTCAAATTTGAATCTATGGCATAATCACTAACTAACCTTTATGTTCATCTTCGTCAAAAGGCGAATTTTCTCGACGCCGCCGCTTTTGACTGTGCTTTTCGCGTAATTTGTCCAATTTCTTTATATGATCTTTTAGGCATTGTAAATAGCCTAGCAAACTTAACCTTGAACTTGAATGTTCTCCAAACTTTAACAAATAAAATTATTGAGAAGCGTTTCCGTGTTGTGCTCATTGCCTTGCACGGAAAAAGAAAGAGATGACAATCATAGCGATTGTATAATGTAAATCAATTGTTATTTTAGTTTTTTTTCACAATGTTAAGATTTAAATGTCGAAGCGAGAGAGCCCACAAAGTTGTGGACGCTAGTTGGCGCTGTAATCATGTTACAGGAAAAATATAAATAAATAAATATACAGTTAATACATAAACAAATACAGGAATTTTTGTTTGCCTTAGGTCTACGTCTTAGTTCCGATTCGTATCTTTTCGTCTTCTTGACCCTTTTTTCTTCTAACGGTGGCTTATAAGGGCTCTACCACATCGTCGCTTAAATAGAAAAGTGGCATTATTCAAAAATATCAATTTTGTAGTTATGACCATTTAAAGTTTTCAATTTTTTTTTAACTCGTTTTTCTTGTTATGTATTATATTTATATCTAAGTGTTATATATCATTTAAAAGGTATTTACATAAGAAACAAAACAGTGTAGTTATTATAGTTGATTTATTAAAAAGGGGGCATTAATAACAGGAAGTGTCTTTTTTCTATATAAAATTGATAATACTATGACACGGATTTTCTAAAAAAATTAATCAAATTATGCAAAATAACAATCAGTAATAAACTCTATATGAACGTAACACCTATTTATAATATAAATTAATGGCAACAATATTGATATCGATGAGTTTTAACTCAAATCTACGTAATTTCTTGATTTTTTATAATAATATAAAACCGCAAATAGAAATTGCAAACGTCTTAACGTTTAAATGTCCTGAATGTGGTCCAGAAACATTCGCCTAGGTCTTCCCCTTCCAACATTTCCATTCACTCTCGCCTCATAAATCGCTTTTGTTAATCTTCTTTTATGTATTCTCTCTACATGCCCAAACAGATGGTTTGGACTTTCAAACTTTCCATATTTCGTAAATTTACTACCCAGTTCTATAAACTCTTTTACTTCTTCCACTTTCTCTCCATCTATCAAAATATGACAATCTGTCACATATTCATCTCTTTCAAAAATTATTACTATCGTTTTGCTGACATTCATTTTCATTCTTTTTCTTTTTACAAAGCTGCATTCATACGGGCTAAAAATAAGTTTTCGCTTCTCCTCACTAATTTTGTAATAACATTTCCATTCACATTTTTTCAGTACATGTTACTATCATTTGTCTTTCTGGCATTTGTTTTTGTAACTTAGATGTCGATATACCTATACCCTTTTCCAGAATTTCTTAATAGTTTAGCTATACTTATTCTGCATTCACTCGGCACAGCTTCTCTTTTTTTACATACTTTTTCTCTCTTTTTTAACTTCATCAGCTGTATTTTTCTTAATTTGTCTTGGTCTGGTTGGTGGGAGGCTTTCGCCGTGGCTAGCCACGGCGAAAGCCTCCCACCACCACCACCCTATCGACATAGACGCATTGCCAAGCGATTTAGCGTTCCGGTACGATGTCGTGTAGAAACCGAAAAGGGTGTGGATTTTCGTCCCACTCCTAACAAGTTAGCCCGTTTCATCTTAGATTGCATCGTCACTTAACATCAGGTGTGTTTTTTTCTTAACCTTTGCAATCAAATCCAAGCACTATTTTGAGAAATAACACTTTTCTACAAGAACGCACATGTACTCAACTTCGTAGACAAGTTTCAAATGGCAAAGTGTCATTTTTCTACAATCAAACTGGCGAATAACCGCAGAATACCGAAACGACACTTGTGACATCTAGTGAGCCTAACGTGTAGTTTATGAAGTGTCTTTTATCCACATGATAAAATGATGTCAACTGATTCGTTTTATGAAATAACCTCATTTTCGAAAAATTTTGAAAAATGACACTTTTCTATTTAAGCGACGACATGTTCTTTTTCTGTAATGCGAGGAAGAGATGAGCTGTGCATCTGTCACGTATTTATCAATACTAGGTTGGTTTACAGCATAAACTGTATATGAATTAAAGGCCGGAAGGGCTTTAACTGAAGGTTCCTTGTGATTGATAGGTTTGGGATCGCAGATAACCAGGTTATTTGTTTTTGTTTTGATTCAATTGAACTTGAGTACTAGAATTGGCACCTGAATCACTTATAGCCCAGTGCAGATAGCCTCAAACATAATAAAAAGTAAAAGAAAATCACAGTAGGATGAAACCCATTTCAAAAGGAAGAGAATGCCATAAAAATTAATGGAAAAATAAATTACGGGCGATCTGAGGTCGGGAAGGGGTAGAGGGTGAGGGTTTAGGTAAAAAACGGATTTTCTCGATTTCTGGCAAACTTTTGTTCTTACACTTTTTTCACATAACCTCAAAATTTATGTGAAAAATTCAAAAAACCAAGTTTTTGGTTTTTTATTTTTATCTTTTACAAAAATTTTTTTTTTAACGAAATTTTGTGAAAACTTACCTTTTATGTCCCAAATACGCTGTAATTTATTTATTTGATTAAAAATATTTATTTTTTCACCTTATTTAGAATTATTATCGAAAAAACACCCTAATTTTCAATCGACCACCCTAATTTTTTCAAAAAGTTGGTATGGTTTCTGTTCGTTGGAATCTCTACTTTCCGATGGTGAAAAAAAATATATGTTACTATGGTAAATCTTCTCAAAAAATGCAAAAATTCAAAAAAAACTTGAATTCGAAAAATTTTTTTTAATTATTATAAATAATTTGTTTCTTTTTTTGCTGGATACCACTAAACGATTCAAAGCTGTTTTTTTATTGCATACACTTGCTTATCATTTGCCTTATTGCAAATGATACAAACAGATTCATCCATACTGATAATCTGAAAAAACTAAATCGAATTAATAATGTCTTCACTATTTAATCGTGAATAAACTCCCATGAAAAAAAAAATATTAAAGAAATCAATGTCAAAATGTATGAACTATATATTATAAATCTATAAAAAAGTATAAAATATATATGAAAATCTATATTTTGCACTACATCCCGGTCATGCGCATGGTGCATCGGCGATCGGCGCGGGGCGCATACTGATTGCGCCCGCGTATTGTTTTGTTCCAGCCAGTCCTCCACATTGTCGCGCTTTGTATGTGAGCGTGTGCTCCCTGCGTACGAGTGTGCGATATCTGCCGCTAGTTTTTTATCAATCAATTCTTTGTCGATAGCAGCTTTTTTCAAAGCAGCTTCGTATTCTAGCTGCGCTCTGTGAGCAGATGAGGTGTTAGAACGTGCCGCCATTTTGACAATGTCCGTTTCGCAACGGCGTGGTGATTCTAACACAGGCTTTGCTTCGGCCTTTTCGGAAGAAACTACTTCTTCCTGTGCGTTTCCCCCTTGTTCTCGACGCGTGCGACGTGTTCTATTCATTATGCGTCGCGGCGGAGTAGTGAACATACAATGTTATAACACGTGTCTGCACTTACTTGGTAGCTGCAAGGCGTCCGGATTTGCTTTCCGGCTCGAAGTGACCAGATTTTGTAGCTGACAGAGCAAGGCAGAGGTCCTGAGGCGTGGTTAGGTGATGTTAAGGGATAGAAACACTTGTATTTTTTGGTAATCCGACGTAAGACGGCTGCTTAGGTGCGCACAGCTCGACGTTACAGCAAGAAGACAAGAAGTTTACTGCAGCCGAAATTTCGATATTCAGTTTTAGGGCTTGAAGCAATGTACAATTGCTGGGTATATTAAATTGTTTTATTAATTTTTCCTTTGTTTCCTTATTCATACCTGTCGGTTATTTAAACCGACACATGAGAACCAGATAGGCGGGTTCTCTACGATGAAAGTTACAGGTACGTTATAAGAAAAAGGCTTGAATTTTGGTTGCGGAGTGTCCGTTATTTTATTGTCTCGGTTTATATACAGAAGGACATAGACATAATAGAAATAGTACATAAACAAAACATAGACACAAAAATAGTAAAAAAAATACAGATAAAAAATAATAATTATCTAAAGCCATAATTGGACTATAATTTGGCGTTGACAATACCTTTTTTTAGTAAAGGTTGCCACAAGTTGATTAGCTTAGAAAGCCTTCGTTGGTTGCCTCGCCGAGGGCGGTTAGAATGTCTGCATCTAATTCTGGTTCGACAACTGGCGCTGCTACTGGTGATTATTTTCCAAGGTAGAAACGGGTTCAAGTTCCTCTAGGACAACTTACCTATTTAGAGTTATTATTTATGTAAGTTGGTAGGTTAGGTTAGCTGTTAGTTGTCACCTGTATAATGAAATGTATAAATATTATAAAACATTTTTATTACCTACCTAATACTAAATAAAATAAGTGTAACAAAGTTAGTGAGATAATTAGTTTAAAAATAATTTTAGCGTCAGAATTTTCATTCATAAATTTAATATAATTTAGTACAGTTTGAACCTTTTTTCTTTGTCCATGTGTATGAATATAAATATATTAATTTATGTCATAAATCAATAAAACAGAAAAATCAACTTAATTAACTAAAACAGAAAAACAAAATGAGATTTAAATAACCTACTTCTATCAGACAAAATCACTAATAAACAAACATTTCTATACTTCAACGTAAATATTTTCATCATAAAAATCAACAAAACGTAAAATTCTTAGAAAATAATTTACACTTATTTATATCAATCAGTATCAGACATTAAGGCCGACAATATATCCTCGTCATTTTTGTAATAATATCGTTGTTTTTCTTTTTTATTTATACCTTTATTAACAATTGTATGCTTTTCTGAGACTTTTATCAGGCATAATAACCTTCATATTATAATTATCATACGAGAATATTTGTAGTAGGTCATCATCTGCAACCGTGATATCAGATAGAACTTGAATTTTGTTATTGGTTTCATTGTTTGAAGCTATCAAAACATTATCAATCGTTTCATAATGAGTTGTCAAAATATCATCTCCAAAAATAATTGGTTTATTTTCTATGCCTAAGTGGTCATTGAAAATATTAGCTTTATCTTCTGTATATTTGCTAGTGCTTGGTTCAACTATTTCATATTTGGAATAATTAGTAGCTATCGATCCAGTTTCATCTGACACATTTGGCAGTAGTGGTGGTTTTGATTTTTTCCCAACACCTTTTCCTTTTTTTGTTACTTGCCCTTTTTGTTTGTTATCATTATTTCCTTCTTTGTTTTTAGAAACTTGTAACTTACTCTTCATTTTCTTTTTCTTTGGTACTTTATTCTCCTCATTTTCTGTTTCAGCATAACTTTCTTCAATACTGACGCTTTTTCCAGGTTCTACTTCTATTTTTCTTTTTCTTTTAGATTCAACGGCATTAATTGATCCATAACGCATGTCTTTTAGTATTGTTAAAACAGATTCATTGATAGTTTCTATCTGGTGGCTAACTCTTTCATATCCAGGTAATCGTTTCAGTACCTGTGTGGGGTCCAATGGATTTATTCCCGTTTTTTTGAAACCTGCTAAAATATTATCTTTAGCATTCTCCTTTAAGGCATCTAAAAGCATGGACAGTAAATAAGGAAAACATCCTTTTGGAATTGTTGCTTGTTGGCGACCATCGGTTTTTTCCATTCATCATTATCAGCCAATGGACGTCCACTGCTGGACATAGGCCTTTTTTAGGGACTTCCAAACACAACGATCCTGAGCCGCATGTGCCCAGCGGCTCCCTGCGACCCGTTTGATGTCATCAGTCCACCTGGTGGGGGGTCGACCAACACTGCGCTTTCCGGTGCGGGGTCGCCATTCTAGCACCTTCGGCCCCCAACGTCCATCAGCTGTTCGAACCACGTGCCCCGCCCATTGCCACTTCAGTTCTGCGACTCGCTGAGCTATGTCGGTTATTTTGGTTCTTCTGCGGATCTCCTCATTTCTGATTCGATCACGCAGAGATACTCCGAGCATTGCTCTTTCCATCGCCCGCTGAGTGACTCTGAGCCTTCTTATGAAGCCCGCAGTCAGCGACCAAGTCTCGGATCCGTATGTCATCACTGGCAACACGCACTGTTCGAAGACCTTCGTCTTCAGGCACTGAGGAATTTTGGACGAAAAGATGTCACGCAGTTTCCCGAACGCTGCCCAACCGAGTTGAATTCGGCGGTTCACCTCTTTCTCGAAATTGGACCTACCTAACTGGACCATATGCCCTAGGTATATATACTCGTCTACAATTTCGAGTGCAAAATTTTCAACAATAACTGGGTGGAGCGAAACATGAGCATTACACATGATCTTTGTCTTGCCCATGTTCATTTTAAGGCCCACCTGTTGAGAAACTCTGCTGAGGTCATTGAGCATATTATTAAGGTCATCTAGAGATTCTGCCATTATCACTACATCGTCGGCAAACCGCAGTTGAGTGAGGTACTCGCCATTGATGTTGATGCCAAGTCCGTTCCAGTCCAAGAGCTTAAAGACGTCTTCCAAAGCGGCGGTAAATAGCTTCGGGGAGATAACATCTCCCTGTCGCACTCCTCGCTGCAATTGGATTGGCCTCGTAGTCTCATCCTGTATACGGACTGACATGGTGGCGTTTTCGTACAGGCACTGCAACGCTTGGATGTACCGGTAGTCGATTCAGCACCTCTGTAATGACCTTAACACAGCCCAGGTTTCCACCGAATCAAAGGCTTTCTCATAGTCCACAAACGCCAAGCAAAGTGGCCGGTTATACTCTTCGGTCTTTTGTATAACCTGCCGCAGCGTATGGATGTGGTCTATGGTACTAAAGCCTTGTCGGAAACCGGCTTGTTCGGGAGGCTGGAAGTCGTCAAACCTACGAGCGAGACGATTCGTGATGACTCTGGAGAACAACTTGTAGACATGACTCAGCAGCGAGATTGGTCTGTAATTCTTCAGCAAGGTATTGTCACCCTTTTTGAAGAACAGAACAACCACGCTCCTGTGCCACGCCTCAGGCGTCTTGCCCTCGTGGATGACGGAATTGAACTATCGCTGAAGGACTTTAAGTATCGGTTTACCACCCGCTTTCAGGAGTTCTGCTGTGATTCCGTCATCACCTGGCGCCTTGTTGTTCTTTAGGTGTTGGAGAGCCATACTAATCTCGTCTAGGTTGACGTCCGGGATATCTTCGGTATAGTGTCGGGTCAATTTGGCTCTGGGGTCTTTGGCCAAATTGTCAACAGGCTTTTGAGTTGAAGTGTATAACTGTCCATAGAACTTCTCGACCTCACCCAAGATCTCGGGCTTAGAAGAAATGAGATTACCGTCATCGGTCTTTAAACGCGTCAACTGACTGCGTCCAATAGACAGTTCTTTCGCGAACACTTTCGAGCCACGGTTGTGTTTTATTGTATCAATGATACGCTCGGTGTTGTAACGGCGCAAGTCACATTTCTGCGACTTAGAGATCTGTCTATTGATACGACGGTAGTTCAGAGCGTCCCCTGAAGACTGTAATCGCATTCCTTGTCTTTCTTCCATAAGCTTGAGTGTTTGGTCAGAGAATTTCTTGTTGGTTTTTGCGCGGTGGGTCTTATAGAACTTAGACCCAACCGAATGGACAGTTTTTCCATTGGTACAATATATTTCGCCAAGCAATTTTCATAGGCCTGAAAAAGGCCACATCCAACGGTTGGGTGAGATGGGTTGAATTTGCTGGCAAAAATATAAAACTAATGTTTTCTTCATGACAGAGTTTTATCAGATCTAGTGAAAGATGTGATGACAAATTGTCACCAATTAAAACCTTTTTTCCAGGCTTTCCCTTAAAGTGGGGTATAATTGCAGACTTTATCCAGTCTTCGAAAATGGTTCCATCAAACCAGCCTGACTGCGATCTATTGTATCGAGCCCCCTGAGGTCCCTTAATAGTCCAAGTATCGTATAAGTGTTGAGCCTTATAAACAACATAAGGTGGCAATAATTCGCCCTCAGCTGTGCATGCAATCATGATAGATACTGCAGCCTTAGTGTGGTTCATGACCCGCTCTGGATATTTCACACCTTTCTTTGTGATTATTTTCTTTCGGCCAGGGTCATCAGCAAGATTTGTTTCATCGTAGTTGATAACATTGCACGTAGATATGTCCTTCAAAGATACTTTTAATTCATCAAAATATTTGCTTATTACTTCAGAAGAAACAGCAGCCCGAGATCGTTTAATATTTTGCGATATTCGCTGTGAAATTGCATCTTTGTGCCTTTTTAGAAATGAAGATACAAAATCAGGGCCCGGCATATTATTTTTAAACCTCTTTTCATTCACACCCAATTTATCTAAATAAATCTTGACTAAAATTCTGAGATCGTATGCTTCCAAGGGATAGCCCCATTCAGCACATATATTTATATACTTGATGAATTCTAATTCTGTTTCTTTTGTCAAAACTGTTTGACCACCCTGAATTTTCATGTCTTGTACAGTGTCTATACAACACTGATCTATGAATTTTATATTTATTCGCGACAATATCAAGAGAACTACCACCCGCAGAATATTCATTGACGGCTTCTTCTAATAATTTAACGTCGTATTTCAAATATTTTTACCCCGAGGGTCCGGTTTATAAGTACGTGGCATGTCGTCGTACCCTGGATATGAATAAAAATAAATGATTAAATATAGTATCAATTTCACTGACAAAATAATGTTACAAAAATGTGATATAAAATTAATAGAATAAAAGTGCCAACCCTAACAAATACGTTTCTTAAAACCCCTTACGCATTTCTAATAAACCCTTTCTCATTTTTATTCGCCCCTCTCTCGTTTCTTTTCACCCCATTCGTCGTTTCTATTTACCTCTTGGTCGTCTCTATTCACCTCAAAATCATGAAATTTATACGAGTGTAAAAATTTTGTTTAATTTACCATTATAATGGAACTACTTGAAAAAACTTACCTTTCTAATTTGTACAGTATAAACTACTCTATGAAATTAGCTGGGCTCACTGCCAAAAACACGATGTATGAAATAATAAAGAAGAAGTTAGTAGGAGCACAAAAAGCACAACAAATAACGTTCCAGTTCAATTCTTACTTTTTTTTCTGAAATGTCAACATCAGAGATTCAAATGTTGCCAGGCTAAAGACTAAAACATTGCCAATATAAAAAATGCTAAAAAATACAAATACTGTTGGTAGTTTATGTCTAACAGGGTTTTAGACTTTTTCCAAAGAATATTTCTATTTACCCCGTGAATTCTATTCACCCCGTTTTACGGTATATAATCTTTTAGGCATTGTAAATAGCCTAGCACACTTAACCTTGAACTTGAATTTTCTCCTAACTTTAACAAATAAAATTATTAAGAAGCGTTTCCGTGCGCTCATTGCCTTGCACGGAAAAAGGAAGAGGTGACAATTATCTGTAGGGGGGGGGGGGGAGGCGAGGAGGTAAGAAGCCGACGGCGGGAAATCGTTTGATTACTTTTTTTTTTTTAAATAACGTGCGAGTGTTGCCTCGTATGTCAAAGGACTTACCTATTTATTTATGAAAATAAAACTACGACTCAAAATAAAACACTTTTTGAACAAATTTTACTTGTCTCATTTGATTTGAATGACTAAAATGATTTCAAAGCTCTTTGTCCATCCAAATGATGGTATCACAGGTATTGTATAATGTAAATTAATTGTTATTTTTAGTTTTTTTTCACAATGTTAAGATTTAAATGTCGAAGCGAGAGAGCCTACAAAGTTGTGGACGCTAGTTGGCGCTGTAATCTAGTTACAGGAAAAAATACATACAGTTAATACATAAATAAATACAGGAATTTTTGTTTGCCTTAGGTCTACGTCTTAGGTTTACGGCTTAGTTACGATTAGTATCTTTTCCATTTCTTCTTCTTGACGCTTTTTTTCTTCTAACGGTGGCTTATAAGTGCAGGCAGTAATCACTCGTGTCTTCAAGGTAACTCTACCAAATGTTCTTTTTCTGTAATGCGAGGAAGAGATAAGAGCTGTGCATCTGTCACGTATTTATCAATACTAGGTTGGTTTACAGCACAATCTATATATGAATTAAAGGCCGGAAGGGCTTTAACTGAAGGTTCCTTGTGATTGATAGGTTTGGGATCGCAGATAACAAGGTTATTTGTTTTTGTTTTGATTCAATTGAACTTGAGTACTAGAATTGGCACCTGAATCAGTTACGTTAATTGTTGATTCAATAATAATTGCATCAATTATTGATAGACTTGGTGTTCTATCGTCTCCAGTGTAATCATTACTAGAAGCAACGTTAAGAATCTCATCTTTCAAATCACATACACAATAAGAAACACTGATTCTACTAGTTTCCATTGCAGGAATTTCTACTTGTTGGCCACGGTTAATAATGTTCAATTCTTGTACTAATACTCGGGGATTTATGACTTTCTAGTTTGTTCAATGGGACTTCAGGTTTTCTAATTTCTACAACTCCCTGCAACTTGTCTAATACTAGAGATGGAGCAAAGTTCGTTTCATCAAAAAGTTAGTCAATAGTGATAAATCCTCGACACTTTGAACCCAGACTCGGCATTTCTGAATGTATCATCTTTTTTATCTTCTTTCTCTTCATGTGCCATCTCCTCTACGGATGTTAGCGACCATTATGGCTATTCTAATTTTGGATGCAGCAACCCGGAACAATGATTTTGAACTAATCCCGTACCATTCGCGTAAATTTTTAAGCCAGAAGGTTTCGTCTTCGGCCAGGTCTTCGACGTCCTTGGATCTTGCCTTGTATAATGCGCTGCAATATCCGATATTTATCATGGCGCATGATGTGTCCTAGGTATTGTAGTTTCCTGCATTTGACTTCCGTGAGAACTTCCAGCGTCTTCGCTTTTCTCGGCGGGACCGTCTCGTTTCGTACCTTGTCTGTCCATGATATCATGGATAATCATTATGGCTAATAATTTACAAATCTTTTTTATATGCCTCGTTAAATAAGCGACCCACATGATATTGAGTGATACTTCGTCCTGGATGTTGGCCCATGAAATTGTCACACTCAATGGAATACTTGACTCTTAAATGACCACAAAGGCATTTATCTAGGGGCTGAAGCTTGTGACTTCCATGTGGTAGAAGAACCATTAGGTGGATGATTGAATTACGACAAAGCAAGATAAGAAACCTTTAGTTGTTTCCACGTGATTTCGGGATGGCTATTTTGTGTCAGCCAATCCTTTGTCGCAGCCGATCCTTTGAGAGCTCGACTAAGAAGAATAACTAATTGTCGGATGGCGGCGACATCTTTTCGACGCAGGTATAAAGACTCCTCTGTTCAAGTTATTCTCCCTGACCAGCTAAATTTAGAGATGTTTGTTTGTTAAATCCGATCAATAATCCGACAAATTAACTAAGGAATAATCACAATGATGACCAATAATAACCATTTACATAAAATATAAGCTGTCAATAATAATGATTAATAAATCTGGCGTGATCTGAGTTACGACTGAAAGATGTGGTCGCAGTGAACGCCACGAAGAGAATGAGCATCGACTCTACAGACCGCTGCTTTATATCGGCATCGGTCGGTCCTCCCCGCTACTGCCGAACTCCGCCGAGTGGCTGTCATGATATTACCCCGATACTAACTGGTTTCCGCTAACGGAATTCTCTTTCTAACACATCAGCCGTGTTGCACCATGCTTTTGCATCTGCTTCTGAGTTCTCGGGATTAAATTCAGGTAATATGAGTTTAAGTAGGTATGATCTTTTCTGGATCCATCATGTTCCGGTTACAAAAGTTCAAAAGTTTTCTCTATATGTCCTTGTTCAGTAAAAAACACAGGACTATGGCGAGAATAATCACAGGTTTCCGTTTTTTGATTATTCCCGTCATGTGATATCGGAGTACCGAGCTGGCAGTTGCGTTCATTCGACATAGCTAACAGGAACGGTACTTCAAAATAATTGACAACGACAGTAGATAAGAATTATAGTAGTATGAGGAAGAAATTTTTTTTCCTCAACCTAATTTTATATTAATACTAGCTGTACCCGGCAAACGTTGTTTTGTCATGTATATTATCTCTAGGAAACATTTTTTTAATATAGAGGATGATCGTGTAGGGTTGAAAATTTAGGGTTGTACTAAGTATTATTTATTGCCACATTATAAAAAAAATGTCCAAAAAATTAAAATACAATGTTAGGGGTGGACAACCCTTATCACTTGGGGGTATGAAAAATATATAGTAGCCGATTCTCAGACTTACTGAATATGCATATAAAATTTCATAAAAATCGGTAAAGCCGTTTCGGAGGAGTATGGTAACTAACACTGAATTTGATTTGATGAGAATTTTATATGTAAGATTCAGGTGATGGCGTCGTACAATGTCGTCATCTTCTGAGTCTGATGTCAAATTATCGTTCATTGACTTTAAATTCCGCTTTACTTTTTTAGCGTCAGATCGGGTTTTCTTTGCTTTTGCTTTTTGGGAATGGAATATTGGGAAGAAATATCGATAATTTTCATTTGTAAAAATCGATATGTCGATTAATCGATTTTTAATCACTTTCCAAGGCTAGGTGGTCTATGAAGTATGAACGCCCTAGTGATGTGCCGAGTCTATGTTTGGTATTCGAGTTTTTCTAGACTCGAGTCTAGAAATTCGATTTTAGAACAAAAAGGAAAATAGAAAGGAGTTACCTTAAAACAGCGTGTAGGTTAGTTTAAGCACAATGACAAGAAAAATAATACTGTAATTTTTATTAAAAGATAAAAAACATTAGATAAGACATAGAGCATAGGAATTCTATGGAAATAAACACAAAAAATAATACAACATAATACTCACGACTTCGACTTATTTATTTATTAGTCATTTGAGACAGATTTAAAAAATTATGCGTTGAAATCAAACCATTTTAATTTTACAAAAACTAGGTACACAAACTCAATTGCTCAGACTATAAAATTTGGGAAGGTATCCACCTAAACTACCCAAACCGTACTCATAATACCGTACATAACCAAATGAATACTTCGTGAAAAAAAAAAAACAAAAAACGTTAAGAAAATATAAGTTATTTGAAATAACTGTTCAAAAAAAGTATTTGGTCAAGCTTCTTGGACTCCAGTCAATTGCGGCGTTGGTTGCATAAAAGTCCAGCCTTAGAGAAAACTCGTTCCGAAGGCACAGGTGTGGCTGGAATGCATAAATACTTTTATAAAGGCTTGGTTATTTTGCGAAGTTCCCAACATTTTAGTGGATTTAATTTTCTATCCAAATACGGCAGCTCTACGTACTGTTTCACCTTGATAATTGCTGATGTTGTGGGGTTTTCCATGCTTGAAAATTCCAATAGCAATACCCTTTTATCTAGATGCTCCCAGAAATTCTCGCCAGTCACCTCTGAAGCTCAGCGGCACGGAATGTGGCCCAAAGTAAAAGGGCAGTATATTTTTGAAATAAAACAAAATATACCTTTTTTTTTGTATGTACACCTTAAATATTTATTTAAAAACAAATTTTATAAATAACTAACATAAAAAGATTCGTATAATTATTAAAATTAAAAAAATAAATGAAAATCACAAAAATTACGCTAACTCCTAAAATGGAAAAAAATGTTAAAAAAAAAATTTAACTAAACACGGTAATTTTAATAGCAGGTATTACCACCCCTAGCCATGACAACTGCCTGCATGCGGTCAGGTATGCTATGAATAATGTTTTTCACATTTTCTTGAGGCATTTCTGCCCAGGCGGCTATCAGAGCTGTTTTCAACTCAGTAAGAGTCTCTGGAGGGTTGGGTCTGGATCTGATGCCTCTTTTAAGCATGTCCCAGACATGTTCTATGGCGTTCATGTCTGGGCTTCATGCAGGCCACTCTAATTTTTGGATTCTTACCTCTGAAAGGTAATTACTGACGCAACGAGCTGTGTGCGGGCGCGCATTATCTTGCATCAGTATAAAATTTTCGCTTCCGATGAACCCTGTGTATGGTACAACATGATCTTGGAGTATCTCTTCAATGTATCGATCCGCTGTTAGACGCCCTTCGACGATAACCAACTCCGTACGTGCGTCTGAACTGATGCGACCCCAAACCATAACAGATCCACCGTGAAAACTAACCGTTTGCGTGGTAGTGATAGGCAGAAATTTCTCGCCGCGCCTCCTCCACACACGTTCTCGACCATCTGGAGCTCTTAAAGCCACTCTGCACTCATCAGTCCACAGAACTTTACTCCACTGCTCTTGAGTCCAATTTACGTGTTCGCGAGCAAAACGAAGTCTGACTACGCGATGGTGCCGGAGCAGTTCTGGTCCTTTAGCTGGTGCCCGGGAGCGCAAATCCCATTCCTCCATCCTTCTTCTTATTGTGCGCTCAATCACGGTTACTCCTTTTGTCGTTTGCAGGCGCTGCTGTATTTCAACGGCTGTGAGAAACCAATTTCTTAATATAGCGAGATTGATAAATCGGTTGTCCCGCACTGAAGTGCACCTTATTCCGCCACTTCCAGGTCTCCGCGTGTACAGGCCGGTCTGCTCGTACCTTTTTAAGGCGTATCGCAATGTTGTACGTGGTACACTTAACAAATCCGCAACTTCTCTTTGTGTTCGGCCTTGACTCGGAAGCATTATGGCTTGAGCAACTTGAGCAGCAGTTAAAGGCATTTCTTTTTCGTTTTCGGAAACTAAATTTATCACTGAATAATAAGAATAACAAAAAAATAGCACTAATTTAACAAAACAATTAAAATATCGCTTTTAAAATCATGTGTCGTTTGTGCGTTCCAACCACGAACTAACGTTTAGTGCTTTAACACTTGAAAAAAAGGGGTTTTTGCACTTACCCTTTTAAAATAACAAAAACATACGTGTTGACAAAATCCCACTTGAAATTTTCATACGCGATACTTAAATCGCCACTTAGCGCCAAACTTAAGTTTGGGCCACATTCCGTGCCGCTGAGTGTATTTGGCAATTGGGATTGAGTTTGAGATTCCTGTGATTGTTTCTAACATCATCAACTCGTCAACTACAAGTTTTTGAGCATTATCTGCATTTGTCTCAACGCCAAAACTAGCTTTCTTTAACCTTGGATCCATGAATGTTGCTTTAGCAACAGTTTTGTTAATCTCATGACCCGTCATTTGTTTTAAAACGCATAGACACTCGTGCACCTCGATCCATTCGTCAGCGTTAAGATTATCCGGAGAGTCAGGCAATGAAGAGATTGCAGCAGAAAGAGGTGTTTCGACTTTATTGAGACGCTCGAGCATATAGAAAACTGAATTCCATCTCGTCTGGACATCTTGTTTTAGTTTTAAGGTTTCCAGCTGCATTTGTTCTTGAAACTGTTTTAATTTATGTGCAGCATTGAAATTATTGCTTCTTTTGAAATAGGCTACTATTGTTCCGCACTTTTCAATTAATCGAATTAATGGTTCATTGTCTTTGATGGTATTTTGAACCACCAAGTTCAAAGTATGAGCTGAACAACTATGGTGTCGTTTTTGCAGAATATCAACAACAGCTTTTTTTATATTAGCCGCAATGGCAGCTGTAACGCAAATGATTTTGTCTAAAATATTCCATTCGGTTTTCAATATATCTTTCATTTCTCGAGCTAAATTTTCTGACGTATGGGCATCCTTTACTTCCCTGTAAAAGCAATGTAATCGGTTACTTTCAACATATCTTGTTGTATCGTAGCCTTTCTTGCCAAAGACTATTGCTCCGGAATTAATTTTTCTTCAGTATTTTTAAATGTATCGATGTCTTTCTCAAGTTGGGTCATTTTTGTTGGATAGATGAGTTTTGGCGCCTCATATTTTCTAATTCATTTTTAATAGCATGCTGATCTGATATTAAATTTTCGATCGCACTTTTAATTTCTTTTAATTCCTTTTTAATTTCTGATATTTCTTGAACAATTTTACTGTTTGTTTGATTCTGATTTGCACTGAAGTTTTGGAAAAAGGCCTGTATCTCGTTTCGTAATTTATTTAACTCTTCTATAAAAAACAGCCGAATCGCTTTCACGTTCTTTTTTTCTTCTCTGGGTTACATTTTCGTCCCGGGATATACCGCGTAGCAGAATCGCTGCCGCTCACAGTTCCGCTAATCGAGAACGGTTGTAAACTCATAATATATCGTTAAGCCATGAAGTCGAGTGTAGCGGCGAAGAAAGAGTTAAAAAATAAGAGCCTTGCCTGTTTCCCCGCGGGCGAGAGGAGCCCGTAAGCGCGTCGACACCGCTGACACTTGTTTTGAAACTGTCTTAAGTTAAATACTAAGCGCAATTGACAATCAACGTTTGTAGAACAGCGTAGGATTCATATTATCAAAGCAAATTTAATTAATTTTTCGTCAATTAGTTGTACACGTCCACTTGACACCAGTCAGTCAGTCAGTCTTCTGTATGGTGTGGTCGCTAGTAAAATGCTGGCTTCTTCCTCTCGGTTTGAACTGACAGATGACAAGTGTTGCCAAGGATCAGTATCATAGATTAAAAAAATATGGATTTCTGTTTAACCTTTAAGTATGGACGTAATTTTTTCTTAACACTACTGCGGACGTGGAGTCTTACAGGCTCCTATATGCACACCCTTTTTTTTTTGACAATTTGATATAAGGGTGCTTTAAAACTGATTGGATATTGAAGTTAAGGGATTTAGCAATAAAATAACGTGCTTATGTAATCATCTTTTATTTAAAAATATATAGAAATGTGAAAATTCAAAAATTATGACACTTTTAAGTCTAAATTTACTTAAGCTACATTTTTAGATATTAAAAACAGCCAAACTTATTACTAAAACAAAATGAGTCTTTTTTCTTAAAATATAATACATAAGGAACCGAAAACACAATACACCTACTTCAGGTAACTAGTACAAAAATATTGACAACAGTCTAATAATGCAAATTTATTGGCAGTCAGTGCACAGTGGTCTAGAACATTGGAGACACACAGGTTTCTTGCACCCAACACAAACATAGGTAGTCATCCTATGTTTTTTCGCGGACAGATTCTACATGCTCTTCTGTACCCTTGAATGGTTTCTTGATCCTGGACACCTTCTGTAGCAATATCATCACCTAAAACGCGATTCATAGTCAACCTCAGTTCTCTTGACAATCGTGAATTTATAACACGTCTTTGCACATGAGGCACTACAAGCACACGTGCTAGTTTTTTTAGAAAATCTCCTCTTTCCACAGCTTTAGGTTGATGCATGTTATATAAAATGTACGCATTCATGGCACTCAAGTCTAGGACACGATATAGCAACACCATGGGCCATCTCCTTGTTCGACGGCTACTGGAGTAAATCGAGCATTTTTTGTCAGCTTCATCGACGCCCCCTTTAGTGGAATTGTAATACATAATAATTTCAGGTTTTTTTTTATTTTCATCTACCTGGTTACTATGGTGCATGGAAAATACAAGCATCACTGCTCGATTCTTCTTTGGCACGTATGAGCATAACGTTTTTGTGCTCGTAAATCCAAATAAAGTAGAGTTTACTTCTCTTTGCTTCTTTGGCTGAAATTCTATCGGGATTTTCCTCTAGTTCTCTCTTCTTCTTCTTCTTGTTCTCTTCAGAGTACCCACATACGTCAGTTTCCGTGATGATAGTTGGTCTACGAGCTCTATAGAAGAAAACCAATTGTCAGCCGTCACATTACGGTTGGTTCCATGAATGGGTTTTGTGAGGCGTAGGACACACTGAGTTGGAACTAGAAATTTTTTTTCTTGAGCTGTCAGTCCGATACCATCCGAGTCTTTTCCAGAGTAAATATATCCATTATAAAAATAATAGTTATTGGCATCACATAATGCTCGTATTATCAATCCATACTTACCAGGCTTTTTTGGCATGTATGATATCATGTGACTTCTTCCTCAAAATTTTACGAGCATATCATCCACTCTGGCATATTCGCTCAATTCATACAACTGTTGAGAATTACTCACAAACTTATTGAAAATATGGGTTATGGCAGCCAATTTATCAACCTTCATTCTCTCTTCACGATCATTAGGGTTGTCAAATCGTAGGCACAATAACAAAACCAAAAATCTTGTCTGTGACATTCCGCATACTTGGTTCTGTAAATTCTAAGATTGGTCCAAGTTAGAATGCATTCTTGAATCTTTGGGAGTTGGTAAATCTTCACTAAATTGTCCTTTCAATATTGACATTGAACTTCTTAATAAACATTTCTCTACTTCTGACACAATTGACAGTGTCGAAAAAGAGCATACGCTTAAAATTCTTTCTTCTGCATCAACTCCTGATTTCCCTCCATTTATTTTTGAGTCATTCACTGAATGTGATGTTAAAAAGAGCATATTGTCCATCACCTCAAGTGCTGTTGGCTCTGACAGCATAAGCCGTAATATGATTATTCCCATTCTTGATATTGTCTTATCCATCCTAACCCATATACTCAACTTTTCTATTAACTCCGGTGAATTTCCTGATGCTTGGAAAAATGCCCAAGTAATTCCTCTTCCTAAAAAAAATAATCCTTCATCTTTCTCTGATTTTCGGCCTATTTCGATTTTACCTTTCCTTTCTAAAGTACTCGAAAAGCTTGTTTTCCAGCAATTAAGCCTATTTATTAATAAACATTCCCTTCTGAGTCCTTTACAGTCCGGCTTTCGCCATGGTCATAGTACGGCTACAGCATTGGTTAAAGTCACTGATGACATTCGCTGGGCGATGGATAATATACAACTCACTGTCTTAGTTTTACTTGACTTTAGCAGTGCTTTCAACTCTGTTAACTATGACATTTTGTTGGGTGTGTTGCGCTCTATTAACATATCTCCATCAGCGATTGACTGGTTTCGGAGTTACCTCAATGGTCGTCGACAGCGCATTCGGATTGATGACTCATTCTCATCTTGGTGTGATGTTACGGCTGGGGTTCCTCAGGGTGGCGTGTTATCTCCCTTATTTTTTGCTGTTTTTATTAATGCAATCACTCATTGTATCACTTCTTTCTACCACATGTATGCAGACGATATCCAAATATATCGGCTTTCTACCCTTGAGAATTTAGGTTCTACTATTTCAGCGATTAATTTTGATCTCAACGCAGTTTCTTTATGGAGTAGGCAGTACGGGCTTATGGTTAATCCGACCAAGTCCAAAGCAATTATTGTTGGCAGTCCTGGTTTTATCTCAAGGGTTGATTGGGTTAATCTTCCTCGTATTTCTTATAATGGTATTACTATACCTTACTGTGACTCAGTTAAAAACCTTGGGATACATTTGGATAAGGAGTTATCGTGGTGTGTGCATGTCAAGGAGTTGAGTAGAAAGACGTTTGCAACCTTGAGTTCCTTACGACGTCTTAAATCTATTCTCCCAATTCCGACCAAAGTTATGTTAGCACACTCTCTTCTTCTTTCTGTTCTCGATTATGCTGACGCAAGCTATCTTAATTTAACTGAGGATCAGCTAGATAAACTTGAGCGACTTCAAAATCTCGCTATACGGTTCATATTTGGCTTACGCAAATATGACCACATTTCTGAATTTCGTCATAAACTCAAGTGGCTTCCCATTCGTCGTCGCCGGGATCTGCACGTACTTTCACTTCTGTACTGTGTACTATTTAATAAAAGCTCTCCACCGTATTTAAAGGAGAAGTTCACATTTTTGGGAGAGCAATCCGATTTAAGATCATGTCGTGCCCTTACTTTGCGCATGCCGGTACATAGGAGTAAGTTCTATAAACATTCGTTTGCTGTGCATGCAATTCGGCTATGGAACGCTCTCCCACTGGACATACGACGGTCAAAATCACTGGTCACTTTTAAAAAAGCTGTTAAGTCATACTATCTCAAGTGCGAGTAAGTACTTTTGATGACTTATTGGTTTGTATTTCCTGTGTGTCTCATTATGTATGTATTAGTTTATCTTATGATATTTATTTTAATGTTTATTGTGTTATTTATGTAATTTATTGTGTATTAGTATGTAATTATTTGAATGTATGTATCTTATTAAATTACACCACCTGCAGCTTATTACTGTTATTTTCCTAAGCCCAAGGTTGCCTGGAAGAAATCGCTATTAAGCGATAAGGCCGCCTTTTGTACATACTTCCTCCATAATATTGTTTCTGTATATGTTTTTTTTATGTTATCTTATGTGGTGTACAAATAAAGAATAAATAAATAAATAAATAAAATGCACTGGAGCATTTCTTCATCACAAAGCTTATTCCAAATACTGTAGTGATCTTTACCATCTTCAGAAGTCAATTTTGAAGAACCAGCACGAGATGTTATATGTTGTGGGGTACCTACCCTAGTCAAAGGCGGCGTCTTGGCCCATTTATACCTATTTTTGCTGTAGTAATAGTTGCTTGTCACTAACTGCGATATGGAATATCGTCGGAACTATCACTATCCGATTCTTCTCCTAGGTGATCCGGTTCCTGGTCCTGATCTTCATCACTGTCACTCTCATGATTTTGTATTAGTTCGGACACTAATATAAACAAACCTTCAATATTCTCTTCATTATCAGACTGATCCGTAGGTAACAACTCACTCACTTCTTGTTCGAAAGTTGGATCTGCGACACGAAAAATTTTTCGCGCAGGGCCATGAACAGAACCCGTAGACGGTCGTTTTGATTTAGAATTACCGGCATTATTTATTTTTGGCATTTTGTACTGCAAAATCTGAAACAAACATAATCGCCCTTATAAAATATATTATATGACAACAATGGACGTGTAGCCTGACAGGCTCCAGTCAATTTTTTGATGGTTATTACTCACGTGATATTCACCGGACGACACAACCTCCTCCCTCGTTGGTAGTTTGGCAACTAAAACGGCGCGTTGTTTTGCAGAAACAACACACCGCGCGCCAACTTGCCACGTCTCTTCTGTACGACTGCTTCCCGTGCCTGACTCAGTAAATTGGCGCAGTATTGATCATTCATAGTAGTTCCATTAGGCAAGTAATCAATTAATAAAATTCCCTCGCTATCCTAGAAAATAGTCGCCATAACCTTACAGACAGACTTTTCCACTTTTAACTTCTTTGGTGGTCTTAATCTTTTTTTAATCCACTGCATAGACTGTCACTCACTTCTGTCAGTCACTCCTTCAATGTAAACACTGGCCATTTTTTGGCACAAATGCTTTACTACTCCAGCTGGCCTTTGGTATGTGCTAGTCGCAAAATGAAATAATGCGGTTAGAACCTAAAAGAAAGAAATTTATGTAATCTACTTAGTAAATAGCAATAGAATGTAACTATTTTAGGCTAAATGCTGATACATACCTTGTGTTCCAAGGAAATACCTTGAGAGGACCTGGACCTTGGTCAATTGTCGTAGTTCTCTACATAACAGTTTAAATTGCTGTTTTGTAAGTCTATATCGCAATTTAAACTGCCTATCTGAGAGATCTCTCATGGGATTTAATGATGCACGAGCTCGTGCTTGTAACTTAGCGCTAAAAATACGGTCCTCGTAACTTCTTGCAGTCGTCAACATCCTCCAAGCGAAGAAACGGCCCGCCGACATATTTTATAACATGTACTTAATTTATTTTTATAAAAAAGTTTTTAAAGGCAAAACATTCATTTCTAAAGACTCTAACAGCCACACTATCACAGCGAATCACTATGAAATTTACGGTGACAGCTAACCTTTGCGTTTGCGAAAATTTCTCTATTCGATCGGTGGTAATTTGTGACTCACACTCAGCCAAAAGTTATATTAACCAATGAGACTGATTCACTTTTTCGCTTTAGAGTAACTTTTTGATTTTCTCTCTATTCCGCCAGGGGCGCTGCTTCAGAGTACCTAGTGTGAGCTTTCACCAAAACAAATCGAAAACTTCACATTCGCGTAAAGTCAAATTTTATATGGAATCGAAACCTGGACCCTAAAACTGAAACCCTGGCTGTATCGAGAGAAAACTCAAGTGGGTGAGTGTCAGTGTGTAATGTAAATGGTCTTATTTGTCCTAAATCATTTTTTTGTTCATAAATTTTTTTTTTCTTACCTGTCCTTTTTCTAACTTTTATTATTGGCCAAATATCGTATAATATAAACTCTACGTTGTGAACCACAGATGTAGCCCAGATATTTTTCATGAGATTTTAGCTATTTCCAAGTAATTCGATGTACTGAAATATTTGTGACGTCACAGAACCCTCAACTCCGTTATCGCCGGTTTTTCCTTGTGGTGAAGAGGCTAAAAATTAGTGGACTGTATATGTTATTATTATTTTATTTAGGTTTACAATTTATTGTACAATCATGTGAGCACAAATTAAGTATTAAAGTGTACTGCAGTCTATTGACGATATATAATGTTAAAAAGTGAATGTCCACAGACAAGCTTTCATGAAATACACCCCACTGACTAAAGTTTCGCTGAATCAAAACGCATAATGATCTGAGTTTGATCATTTTATCTGTCGAACCATCTATTAGACCGTTATCCACAAAATGAAGATTTCTTTTTATCTCCAAAAACCTATTGCGTGACATACAATTAGCAATGAATGGAACACCAAGGTCTTCATCCAAACTTCAGTAAGCACGTTCAGATGGCAATTCATGATAACCGGTCAGTATCAGGACACCATAAAATTTTTCAAACTTGCACTATCAAGTTCAAAACCATGCCTATTATTTTGATTAGCGTACAAGACACTGTTAGTTGTTATCAAATCCATTACATCATGATCAAATATTTTTTCAAACAACATTACGGGATTGCAGTCTGCTAAGCTTTCAACAACGTATTTTTGTCTCTTTTGTACGATATCGGTAATTTCATAAGTAGAACTATAGGTTGGCTGAGTTTTCCTCCATACAGGTAAATCTACATCACATTTTTTGGCACGTTTTGCAGGCATAGGTCTTAGCGGCTCATCATCACTGTCGCTCCATTCCGAAACATCGTAGTCAGGACGACGCCGACCTACCTCAATAGTCCCTAGAACGTCCTTAGGGAAACTTGAAGCCGCCAAATTATCTTCAATACCTTCTTCCTCATCACTCACCACAGCCGGATCTGGTGGCACTAATACCATATAGTACTCTTCATCATTGCTTTCATCAGCCAAAATTGATTCCAAGGCTTCCTCCAGTCTCTTATAGCTGGTAAATACGTTCCGATTGGCCATTTCAACTTATGAGTAATACTGTAAACAAAACGAAATTTTAGTACAAATCTGCCCGCTGTACCCGCCTGTGTACAACAAATGAAACAAACCCTACTTTACAAGTTTTGTAATAAACTTTCATTCTTATGTTATTATTACCAACACAAATAAATAGTCTCCATAAAAATAAAAAAGAAGTTGAAATATTTCTCTGTTTTTGATAAAAACCAACAAAATAATCTTACCTTGTATGTCGTGTCTGGACTCCGTATTTTTATTACAAAATAAGTGACATTTGTTTTCGCGCCACCACCTATTTTTATTTATTATGTGGTAACTATACTAAAGCCAAACTCGATTGAGAATGCTTGTCAACAAACAAATTAAAAATGAAGGTAGAAATCACTAGTCATTTTACACCTAATATTTGTAGTTAACTTGTTAATGACGAATTCATGACAATAAATTAGATTAGTAAGCTTAAAAGTAATTAATATACTCTTTTAGATAAGATTTTATAAAAAAACAAAATATAATTTTAAATTTATTAGGCATTAAATGTGTTGCATTTTCTACCTTCATTTTAAATTTGTTTGTTGTCAAGCATTCCCAATCGAGTTTGGCTTTAGTATAGTGTCATCTAGATTTGTAATTTCTAACTACCTTCAACACTTACCACAGATAAAATACATAATTTATCGATTAAGTAGTTGAACCTGTGCAAGTACAGAGGGCGGTAATGGGTTAAATGACTTTCTTTTTTTCTAATATTTTATGACAATGTATTAATTTTTGGACATAAGAGTGGTGTGGTAATTTTAATTTGATTCTGACATTTTTATTTTATTCGACTATTATAGTAAAATCAATTTCATTTAATACTTAGATATAATATTCATAATTTGGTAGACTGTATTAGGTTAATTAGACTTAAATAACATCGATCATATATACCTACGTTCTAATGAATAAAAGCTTATTATTATTATTATTATAAATATTGTTTTCTAAACCTGCTGGTGGAATTATTGTCTCTTGTTGATGTAGGACAAAACACATAAACATCCTAATGTTCGTTTCTCCGTTACATGCGCGATAATAGTGCTTTATTGCTCGTTGGGTATTTTATGGTCTATCTATTGCTATGAAAAGTTTTCTCTCTAATGTGTCGTTAGGAGTTGTGACGGTCAAGACACCCTCCACCGTGGCAAGTTCAAGTATAAAACTACACCATAATAGTTTCGGGCTTGTTTTAATCAGTATGTTCCGAGACTAACTAACACTAAGTCATCTTGATCAAGGCCTAGGAAATGCCTTGAATTAAATACAGTCGTTATTTGAAAATGTGCTCGTCGATGATTATATTTACGCCTGTCGAAAGGTCTGCTAAGGTGTTAGGCATATAATTCCTTTCGTCAATTTTTTGCTAAAATTTATCTATCTATCTATATCTAAATATATATTTAGTCTATCAAAACATGATAAGCATTTAACAAAACTGCCACAAATCGGAATTGCTCAAACATGACTACTAAAGTCCGGTTTATCAAATTCACTGGCGTTTTTATTATCACTGGATTGTTGTGCTAATTTTCTTTTTTAACTCCAGTTTCTGAATGTTATTGTATGATTGATACAAATTTTTAATTTTATCCTCTGTCTGTACCTCTGTCTGTTGACACTGGATCACAGGGTCAGTCATAAAACTAATATAGTTAGCAGTTGTAACTTGCCCGTTCTTTCATATGTTCTTTTTAGAACACCCATGTCAATATTATTTTCTACTGGCACTTGTTTCACGATAATAATAGTTTTATGCAGATATTGCGGCTGGTGACAATTCAATTATTGTCGTTGCTGTTCTCATCTGAAGATCTGAAGATTTTTCTCGTTGTTGCTGCTATCTGTATTATATGATTTTCGGGGTTTATTGTAAGGGTATCAGTGAAAAAACATTTAAAGTTCCAGTGTGTTGACTTTGATTTTATTTTTATGTACAGATTTGTTTTTATGATCAAATTTCTACGTACGAAATTATGCAAATTATGGATACTGATAGATCGTATACAACATGAAGTACATTTCCTTGGAGCTTTGAAACCCTTGGGCACTAGCGCGTCAAACAACCGGTAAAAAATTTCAACCTTCAGGTTCTTGTCTGCCATGCACGGCTACAGTTGTATTATTCAGCGTAAGTATGACATAACAAAAGTCCTTAAATATGTTTATTAGAGCATTAATCAAATTAGGGAATCTTTCTTGACTAATAGATAGATAACTTATCTACTTTACCATAAAAAGATGATTTATAACGAACATTGATATAAAATTTTTGGTTAATGTGTATTATTAGGTAAAAGTTCAGTTGTGGCCAAATATTCGATATGAATTTCTTCGGGATTGGGACGAGCTCGAGCCGCCATAAGTTTCCTATCAATAACACATAATCTATGTCATTTCTTCACCTTTTGCAATTATAAGGATTGGTCAGAGAAAATGCCACAAAGATTCAGTTGCATTCCCTGTGCATTGCCGACCATGTGACTCCGGACTAAGCGATAGTTCAGACTTGCGGGAACCGCGCGTTTATGAATCGAGCGGTTTGAACCCGTAATTGATTTTATTCAGACACAGGCGTTTACTATGCGTTTTTATAGGGTGCAATATTCCTTAAGAGCATCTACAATGCTAGTTGAAGTTTGCCTATATCTATTCGAAACGGTTAACGGAATATGCTCAGCCAACTCAATTATATCCTGAGCAAAAATAATTGCCTGCTCTTGGCACCAGTCTTGGTCCAAACCATCTTGTACTTTAATTACTATTTATTATATAAACTTAAATACTATTTATTATAATTAATATTATTCAAAATTGAAAAGAAATACTAAAAGAAATATTTTGGCGGGCTTGCCATACTCATTGCCAAAAGACCCCCACCAATACGTAGGCCACCACCGGCGGGGTTCTATAGGGGGCACGTTGCTTGAGTCGCTCTGGCGCATAAACGGGTCATCCATGAGCGACGACCACGACATGCTGTAAATATTTAATTATTTAAATTTCATGTGAAATGTCATGTTTATCTTGTTGACCCGGCCAAATAAACCGTAACCTGGATTTAGTATTATAATATTTTCTAAAATTTCTGTTAACTTTAATTTCCATAGTTATTGCAGTTACCGTCATATTATTCCAATATACCTGGAGTGGAGTACTGTGTCTTTTATAGTATTTGAGTAAGGTGAACAAGTGATTATATTACCTAAACCGATAGGCATAACTCATTAGGCACAATAGAACCTAACTTTATAGTGTGTAACTTAGTACGTTGCTGAGGATACAAACATTTTTTTGAAAATTTAGTTCAAAAGCGCAGACATTAAATGCCTTTGTAAATTTTTCTGCTATATACTGGTTTTTTCGCTCGGAAGCCACTTGTCGCATGGCGTTCAAATCAGTGTGCCTAGTATCAAATAATTGGATCAGTCTACCTAGTGTGAGTTTGTTACCGATCGACTGCGTAAAACCGTAACGCAAATTTATATGGAATTGAAGCAGCGCCATCTAGTTATAGCGAGAGTGAACGATTTTCCATATAATCGAGTGGTTACGTTTTTACGCAATCGCTCGGTGAAAACTTGCACTTGCCCCACAGGTCTCTCCTCGGGAGTTTCACGACGTACCACCATTGCAGAACAGTTACGAGCACCATCCAGTTTGATTTGAATGTCGCTCTATTATCAGATCTAAACGATGAGCGCGTTCTTCCTCACTCATTTGAATGGTCGCTCCCTTATTAGGTTTTATCGATGAGCGTTGTCCTTCATTCTCATTTGAAAGTTGCTACCTTATTATATCTAAAGGATGAGAGAAAAATTTATAAAAAATATATACCAAAGTAATTTTGAGTCTTAACATATGTAACGTAGCGGAGCGTGGGGGGAGCGGCTAATGAAACGCCGAGGTGACGGGGTATCAGTTATATTTACTTATACTGAACCGTACAATACAAGCGGGAGAGAGGGAGAGACTGTCAGGAGTCTATATAGCGATGGGCCGTCTGTGGGAGTCGTCCGCAACGCTAGATAGGTACTCTTGGTAGTTTACAAGCTTCAAGAGTGCCGTCTGTGGTAGTCGTCAGCTTCTTAACTGTATGCGCTAAGAGTAAGATGATAAACAATATTTCTTTTCAGCAGGAGTTAAGAGCTGGCTAGCTTACTCTACGGGATGCTCTTCCTCATGCTCCCCCTGTACCAAGACTGCCCCAATCGCGTAACTACTCGCGTCTGTTTTAATAATGTACGGTTTCGTTTCGTCAGCCTGAACCAGAATTGGTGCTGTCGTTAGGCTGCTCTTTAGTTTATTAAAAGCTTCTTCTTGTGCTGCTCCCCAGTTCCATTGAGCGCCCTTTTTGGTGAGTCTAGTTAACGGTTCACTGATTGCTGAAAAATTAGGTATGAACCAGCAGTACCAGGAACAAGTCTACACAAAGGATAACAGATGCTTCAAATTATTCGGTCTTCGAAGCTCAGTAATTGCTGACACTTTCTCTACGTCAACTCGTAGTCCTTCAGCGATGATATAATGTCCACACACAACAGAAATAGCATTTACCAAGGTTAACGGATAAATTGTTTTCCTTGAGAATGCTCAGTATCTTCTTGAGATCCACGAGATGCTCCTCTAATGTGGCAGATAGTATAATGAGGTCATCTAGGTATGCCAGCATTTTAATATTCCCCACTAATGCTTTTACACGATCAATCAGCCGCTGAAACGTCGCCGGTGCATTGCGATGTCCAAAGGGTATTCTGTTAAACTTATAGACACCAAACGGTGTTATGAAGCTTGTTTTGTCTTGATCTTCTTCGCGCACTTTCACCTGCCAGTATCCAGCGCGCAAGTCAAGGGCGGTCATGAAGGGTGTTGGCTTCGCTTAGTAGATCGTCGATTCTCGGCATCGGGTAAGCATCTGGTATCGTAATCGCATTAAGGCGACGGTAATCTATACATAGCCGTACAGATCCATCCTTTTTTGGCACCATAACTGTGGGTGCCGACCATGGAGACGACGAGGGTTCAATAATCCCATCCTTCAACATCTTAGCTATCTCGGACTTTAAGACTTCCCAAGGGGGAATTGCTAGGATTGTTGGCTTCTGACTCGGTAGGAAAACCTCCTTTTCTTCATTCAACACCGCTAGGACTAACTGCTTCTGCTCACTATTTAATTCAGGTCCCAGATCTATATTATCCTCAAGACTAATAGAGCTAATACCTATGTCGTCACCTATGTAACCGGGAAATAGCGCTGCGGACATAGGGGACAGATTGACCTGGACTTCTTCTATGGACCTAACTGCATCTGCATATAGGTAGTCTGTGTAGTCCGGCGGGGTACCATCAAAGCCCACACGAGACCGTTTAGATGGCAGGCTGCATTCAGCTGTGCAGGATCCTTCACCTGGTTAGCTACTCGCAATAGGTCTTCTTTCAGGTCCAGTCTAAGCTGGTTCTATGTCAGTGACCGCATGCCCCACTGGGGTCACTGATTCTTCCATGTTTTCCAATTGGAAATCATAGGTAACATTTGGCTGGTCTACGAAATGCCATGTGAGCTGCGGTAAGTTGATCACCATGCCAACATCCTGTATAAACCCCACACCTAATAGGGTTTTGTTCTCTCTGGCTTCTGGGAACACGACCAGTTTGGTTAACATCATGCGATCGCATAGCTTGACGGGAACCGTTGTCGAGAGGACATCTTCCCTTCTCCTTACTCCGTCAGCTACGGTGTGATTCACTTTCTGTCCCATGAAGTGACAACCTCGAGCCTTCAAATGTGTATACAGCTGGTACGACGCTATGCTTGTTTTAGCGCACGTATCTACATAAGCGACGCCAACTGTGTCATATATGCCTATACCAACTATTGGTCTCGGTCGTACGTCCATCATGACGTTTAGTGAACAGAAATCCATCTGTGGTTCGGTTTTAATAGGCTGCATTGTAGATGAAGTGCATGTGGGACACTTGCTACGTACTACACCGGGTGCTCCGCAGCCATAACATGAAAATACAGGCTTGTCCGGCGACGGTGCTTGGGTGGTTGCTGCAAACTTAGCCACTCTCTTGTGGTCATTAGGCTGATGTTGATTCTTCTTTCTATATAGATATGGATGGATATGGATAATGAATAATGAAACGCCGAGGTGAAGGGGTATCAGTTATATTTACTTATACTTTATATATTTTGCCTAAAGTAGGCAAGGTAGGTGAACAATTCAATTTTTAATTATATTTGTGGTTATAAATTAATTTGTCTATAATTAATATTTTTTATTGGTACTGTACACTAAAGTACTGTACTTTTTTATTTTATGTTAATATATAGAAAAATATCCGATTCCAAATTTGATGACAGAATATCCAAAGTAAAGTTGGTAACAGCCAACATTTCGTTGAACCTAAATAAAAATAAAAATAAAATATTGCTGTAAACAAACATAATTTTAGTTACAATAATGTTACAATTTAATAATGAAGTTTCTCTTTTTTTTTTTCTTATTTGTTTTTTTGCTGGTCGGTTCTAATTCGTACAGTTTGTCCTTCGACAAAGGCCTCCTCCAAAGCTTTCCATTTTGTCCTGTCCTTGGCAGGCTTGTACCTAAATACATATTATATAAATATGTCTTGAGCTTGGGCACCGACAAGATTTAGAACTCCATTTTCTATATCTGTCAGCTGGCTGCAACTGTTTGGACCTCCTCCGGAACCTGTGGCTGCCCGATGAGTGCGAGCAGCCTTCTTTTTTTATAATCGCTCCAAACCTTAAATCATGCAAGAAAGCATTTCTGAAAACAATGTGGGCAAATTTTGACAAACATTACAGCTAAATCGTTATTATTAGGTAAGTAATTCTAAGTAGGTATGCAAAAATTAATGAAGACGTATTATTGTGGCGTTAAGGCGAAACAAGCAAACTCACTTTTTTATTTACAATTTTAGTAAAAGGCCACAACCGGAAGTACTCTTCGTTTTAACGAACCTTTTTCCATTTTTCCACGGTTTTCGTGTCGCCATTGCGTCACTTTTTAGTAATTGCGCCAACTGTGCCCATTTTTGAAATTTTGAATATTGGCCAGCCTTCCTCTGGCATTTGTGGAAAATTTGCTAAGATTCCCATGCCTAAAACGGAAAATTTCAGTATCTAATTTAAACTGATTATTCAGACTTACGATTATTCTAAAAGCGATTCACCGCTTATTAGCGGCTATGTAAAAATGATTAAGATCAATAAATCCTTTGTCATTCAAAACGTTACTTGTATTGCTATATTGGTGTATACACAGCTACAAAGCCACGAATAGGTATCATAGAATTTACTTTAAAAAACACGAGTTACATTATTTTTTTTGTTTCACCTTTTACCGTTATTCGTAAGTTTGGTACAAACACAATTCAAGACGTTGCTTGCATATTAATGCTCTTACGTCATGTGGTCTACTCAACAATTTGTTTTAATCCAAGTCAGACAACGCCAATCCGTCAAAAGTTTTAACACTACTCAGAGAAACATAAACCTACCTTTCTTGCCTAGGTTGATAGATTCATGTATAGATCTAGAATTTATAACTGCCCAACTCAAAATCTGTGGTAATATTCTGTGTTTGAAATCTCCGTATCCTGTACTTGGCTAAAATGTTGCAACAGTAGGAGTAATCGGCACCCAGCCATTTCATCTTTAATTTTACTTCAAATTGTTCTAATTTTTCACTCCAAAGAGCAGGCCTTTAAATTTTTTTAACAATACCCGTTGCTCCGTTTTCAAGACCATCTGAAAGTGATATATTACGCCTTAGCGTAACATGAGCTTCTTCTGCTATATCGCCCGGTATAACATTGGGTGGTGGCGTCTTTCCATTACTTACTTATCAGGAGTTACGGTACTGTTTAGAATTATCTGCTGTGATAAAATTATTATAATCGTCAACTTGTTTAAAGGTGGGAACGCAGCAACTCCGTCAGCGAGGTTCCCTGTCAAAGGTATTCTGCGTCGTCCACACAGTAATCCAAGTTGACTTGTAGTCAATTCATTGACCCAAGCAAGACGATGAATGATGCATCTTAATTTGGCGTATGTTCATTTTTAATTCGCCGAACGAAAATTGATGCCATAAATAAATTTCAGCTGCAAAAAGCAGCAGTTGCATTATACCACCAAACAGTAATAATTGTGTTTGTTCCACCAAATAACTTGTCATAGTTTTTATATTCCTGTAAACGTAAATGTATGATTCAATTACGTCTTTCTTGCTCCAGTTTATTTTCACTTAAACGTATATTGATGCTGCTCATCTCTATAGGTTATAAAAAAACGGAATGCAAAAACAGTAGTCAGTGACAGGTTGTCAGCTTTAATATTTAAAATTAATTTTTTAATATTTCAATTAAAATTAAAGTAGTTACATTGTAATAACATTATGGTATATTGTTTATTTTGAATGGTTTGTGCTTTATGGACTTGATATAACAAATGTAGATCTAGAGCCCTCTCCACGTAAAAAATCTTAACAAAATGACACCAAAAAAGGGTGCTGTGGAAGCAGTCAAGGCTCTTGAGTTAGTACAAATTTGAGAAGCAGGTTCAAAATTCAAATTTTATTTCATGTAGGCTGTTTTACAAGCACTTTTGAAACGTCAAGTCTGTTTGTTAGCATCAATTTTCTGTTCGTAATGGCTGTTATTCTGTTTAATTAAGACTAAATTGCTACAGACATATTGCGAAGCGACTGAGTTTACTTATTTGTTTGAATTTTTTACGAAGTGTACAGTGTATTTGTTACAACAAATGTTCGAAAGGCTGAAAACTGCGCGTTCAAATTTGATTTTGGACTTGTTGCTGGGATTGCACCTCTCAGTTTCTTTTGGAATTCTTCCATTCTCTTATTAAAGTGCGCACTAATCTCAATAATGCTGCTTTTTAAAGACTCCATATTGCAACAGTGAAGTGATGACAGGAAAAAAGTGAGGTTCAGTTTAGTGAATCAGCTCACGGTCACAATAGCACTTTAAATTCTGTGTAAATATAACTATAATAAGAAGCTGGCAGGCCTAGACTATTTACAGGTACATAAATATGTATTTAAAATACTTGTGTAATGGTTGGGTCCTTCACGTTGGGAGCCAGTTGTTAGGGGTTGGCTCCTTCTCGTTGGGAGACAACTATTACGAGAGTTTCTTCCTGGTTGAGAGTCGGATGCAGATTGATTGATTGAAAACCAACGGCGTACGGTTACAATCGTTTATTGTATGAAGCTTTCAAAGAAACGTCGTCCTAACACTAACTTAATAGGTGATCGCGCGTGGCACGATGCAGACTATACTAAAGTATATTATGGAGTTTACTATCGCAAGTGTAGCAGTTCGATGGTGTTCGACTGTAAGCCAAAGCGCCTTCAAATCTGAGACACTGGACTAATTTTCCACGCCTGTAAACTAACAAGGCTAAGTCTTTTATCTACAGAGTTAAAAGTCGATAGCGCAAGGTAAAGTACAGGTGGCGCCATCTAGTAACGTATAGAGTAAATATTTGTTACACTTGTAATTAATTAAAAACAATAAAAATATCACAGAGCACAAAATATAGTTGTTACTTTTATGCCTACCCGCAGAGAAAAAAACTAACTATAATGTGTATTAAATAAAAGAATTTTGACAGTCATATTCCAACACAAATCGTTATACAAATCAATATTATTGAATCTTATACAAGCTGCTCATGGTGCCTTAAAACCCTTAGGCACCGTTCTATTGTCATGGATCGCGCGATCATACGATGCTTGCGAAGAAACTGGGCGCTTCGAGCGATGCGATCACACTCGAAATGGCTCTTAACAGTGATGCACAGTTTTTGCTGTCGGCAATATTTTTAACCTAAGTAGCATTAAGAGAAAGCGTGGACAACATAATAGTCTATAAAAAATTGAAACAAGCGAGATGAATTAGTAAGTACTAATATAGATAATATTTGTATTAATGGTGTATATGCCTAGGTACCCAGTTTATTAATGCAACTTGATATATTTGTATATTTTAATGAGGTACCTTACTTATTTTTCGTAAAATTAATTTTCTTATTTGCGAAAATGGGCTGATTTAAGAAGCATTAATGGGTCTAGCTTGGCCTTCTTCTCAGGGAAACCGGCCGTTAGTTTATGTAGGGTTTGATAGACAGAGCTTGCGTAGTTGGGTGTGAATTGTTATATAACACATACAGGGCAGATCACCCATTGAGAAAAACACTTTTTGGTTATACAATTAAATATATTATTAAGTAATAAAATATCAACTTATCAGAGGAGTATATAGTTGTGGCGTAACAGAACAAAGATGTGACAAATGACAGTACAATAAAAAACAATATATATATCCATAGACAAAAGTTGTCTATGTCGTTAAGATTAATTATTTAAGGCATAAGGCATAAGTGTATATGTAAATTAATTATTTTAATGTAAGAAGATAGAAATAAAAGACTTAAGTTGGTTAAAGAGAAAAAAGAAAAACAATATTTTGTTTGTTACTGCAGGTGTTTAAACATCGTCCTTAAATGATTCATGGAATTCCCGCGTTTGAGATTGTAGCAACATACTGGCGGACGAGTGTACTGGAGAAGGTGGAATTGAAGTAGAATGTGAAGAGTTCGAGGGGGAGGAGGAAGCCGTTGAAGCAATTTCATCTTAGAGTACATTTTGTAATTTACTTTTCCATCTCAGTTTTTGTACTGGACTTAAATACTGGAAGTATGAAGCAAGTGATTTTTAAAATAGCATATCTTCATTATCAACTTAATTGTTTTTCTTTAAATGTTTTAATTTTCTCTTCTTCAATTTTTAGCAAATTCTGGGCATGTAGTTTTTTATGTGTTTACCCTTGAGATCTACTATACAAAGAGGACGTACTCGCGCTCTGGCTATTAATACGCTCTCGGGTAAGGGCTAACAAAACAGCCGTCTTTCTTATACGGCGTTTTGTAGCCGTCTGCAATCTTGACGGGGCCTTTGGTAGTAGTAGACTAAACAATTTCAGGTAATATTTGAATATTTAATGGTCCTGGCTGGTCATCCATTTCAATCGCAACTGAACTGCTAGAAGACTGGAAGGGTTCTTCATTGCAGCTTGAGACGACGCAGCTTGTCTCTTTGGCCGAAGTGTCACGAATGGAGCATAATCCTCTTCTGTAAAAACGCCAGGGTCAAAGGGACCTATTCCAGCATTTTTAAAAGTGTTAACAATAGTTTCAGTGGTTGCTGCTAAAGGCCATGCCGAATTTAATAATTTCGGGAATTTTATAAATTGTCACTGTTTCTCGTGGGTGATTCCGTTACCAGTTGTCTTGAGCTGTAGCACAATACGATTTAACCCGTCACGCGATTTTTGCACACCCGTGTGTACAAGAAAAAAATTGGTCTGTAGCGTCCCGCGCACACCCATGTGTACAAAACTGAAGCTCGTTCGATTGACATTCAATTGTTTAAAAACTATTCGAATTACAGAATAACAAAAAATGTAACTTGATTCTGTACTTTACTCCCTACGAAACAAGGTATAACTAAATAAAATTACTCAACTTAGCGATCGAGAAAAAAATAAAACATACGTGCACCAATCATAAATTGAAAAAAAGCCTGCGTTAACGTTTTCAACAAGTGTTTGTGGTAGACGAACCTCAGTGAAAAATGGATTTATCCGATGAAATGTAAATAAATATACATGTTTTTCATACTAAAATACAAAGAATAAAGTAAAGAATATTTTAATCAGTGTTAAATTCATGTAATATAAGATTTACATAGTGAAAAAAAAACGGAACTTTTAAACGGGCAAAATTTCTATGTTATGATTTATTTTCGTTACGTAATAATTTATGATCTTGCAGTGAATTTATCCTAAAATATAGATAATAAAATAAAATAAAAATAAAAAATAAAAATAAAAAAGCCTTTATTGCTGATATTGGTTTTAAAATACATTTAAAGTTTTGCTGAAACAATTTAGTTGATATAATACAAGTGATTTTTTTTTTTTTAAAGTCTTCAATAACTATCGGCAAAACGGTCGTTAGTCTGTTGCAGCTTGTCTTCCGACACAGGCCTCCTCTAAAGATTTCCATTCTATTTTGTTTTTTGCCTTTCGGGTCCATATTGGACCTGCTATATTCTTAATGTCATCTTCCCACCTCTTAGTCTGTCTGCCCCTATTTCTCTTACGGTCTCTCGGATACCATTCTGTTATTAGCCTCGTCCATTTTTCTTTCTTCTCTAAAAGAGAAAATATAGATAAGTTTGTAGTAAATATGTTCAAGAATAAGATTATAAAAATATTTAGAGCATTAATTATTTATAAATTATAAAAAACCTAAAACAAATAAATAGCTAATAAAAAGTAAACATTCCTAACGGCCATTTTGAATATTCAACTGTATCGAAGTACTGGACGCATTCCAATGTCACGTGACATCGTGTGATTTTGTACAGTCAGAAAAGAATTACACATACATAAATTGCGAATATATTAGAATTTCATTTATATAATAAAAATGTATTAATGTCTATTATTATTAATGATTCATAGTTTGATTTCACATTTTTTTAGTATTTTACTATAATTACATATTTTTGCCAGATTATACATTACTTTTATCACAAATAATATAATAAACTCGATTTCATCGACCTCGTTGACTTCGAAAAATTAAAGACATATGGAGGACTTGCGGATGGCTGTGACTCCGTCCGTGTGATTTTTTGTACATATATTCCATCTGGAAGATGAAACAAAATGGATCTGTTCCTCGAGACTAAGCTTTATCGACCTATGGAAGTGGCAGAATCCGTTCGCAAACTTTCAGTTTTGGTGATTTTTTTATAGTACCCCGTATAATAATAGGTAGTCGAAAAAGTCTTTTCGTATTTTGTCCATAGATGTCGTTGGAGTCGTATATCTCCAGTGCTGCCAATCACATAATATCATACCATATAGTGTTGGAAAGGTGAAATATCAAGCTTCATTTTACCTTAAAGAAAATTAAATTTGGTGAAGTTGAACAAAAGTAACAGCTTTTCAAAAATGAGTGAAAATAATGAAGAAATTCGCTATATTTTGAAATTTTTGTATAAGAAAAGGAAGAATGCCACGCAAGCCGCCAATGAAATTTGTGAAGTTCACGGAGACGATGCTGTATCAGTTCGTGTAGCACAACAATGGTTCGCTCGCTTTCGTTCTGGAAATTTCGATGTCAAAGATGCACCTCGTTCTGGTCGACCTATCGTTGAAAAAGTCGATGAAATTATGGAAAAGATTGACAAGGACCGTCACATAAGCAGCCATGACATTGCCAACGAATTAAACATTCATCATCAAAGGGTTTTGAACCATTTAAAAAAGGCTGGCTACAAAAAGAAGCTTGATGTGTAGGTACCACATGAATTGTCTGTGAAAAATTTAATGGACCGAATTAACATCTGCGATTCTTTGCTGAAACGAAATGAAATCGAACCATTTCTGAAGCGAATGGTAACAGGAGACAAAAAGTGGATCAAATACGACAATAATGTGCGAAAAAGATCATGGTCCAAGCGTGGTGAAGCTCAACAAACGGTTTCAAAGCCAGGATTGATGCCTTGAAAGGTTATGCTGAGTGTTTGGTGGGATTGGAAAGGAATCATCCACTATGAGCTGCTCCAGCCTGGTCGAACGATTGACTCTACACTTTACTGTCAACAACTGATGAGATTGAAGGAAGCAATCGAAAAAAAACGACCAGATTTGATCAACAGAAATGTGTTAGTCTTTCATCAGGACAACGCTAGACCACACACATCTTTAATGACTCGGCAAAAACTTAGAGAGCTTGGCTGGGAAATTTTAATGCATCCACCATATAGTCCTGACCTTGCACCATCAGACTACCATTTGTTTCGGTCAATGCAGAACTCCCTTAATGGAGTAAAGTTGACTTCAAGAGAGGCTTGTGAAAATTTCTTGTCGAAGTTTTTCGCCCAGAAACCAGAAAAGTTTTACACTGATGGGATAATGTCTCTAGCAGAAAAATGGCAAAAGGTGGTCGACCAAAATGGTACATATTTAGTTAAATAAAGTTAATTATCAATATAAAAAAAAATTACTTGAAGTTTGATTAGAAATACGAAAAGACTTTTTCGACTACCCATTATTACCCCGAAAATAAAATGACTTTGCCATTTTGATACCTATCTTATTGGCATAATTTTTAGTATGCGCCGGCGTTATCGCCCTGCATCCCGTTCCTGATCAGCCACGCCTGCCCCAAGGTCATCACAGGTTTCAGGCTTTGCACCCTTCTATCGTCAAGCCCATATAATGAACCTCGTAGAAAATAGTAGTGGTGTACCGAGAGAGCAGGATTATTATATTGAATTTTTTACTTACTTCGTATCGTAATAACTTATACATAAAATCATACACCAATAATAAAATACGTTTAATATAATAAAATGAATTATTATATACAATTTTTTTTTTGGTATTCAAAAGAACATTATTTGTGTCAACTGTACTTACACGCGTCAAGGTTAAAATCGCGTTCAAGGACAACATTTATTAGTTTTCAAAAATTTCGTTTGCCGTCGGGAAGATAATGGCGCGCGGTAAAAATTAAATTATGATTACAACGTTTTAAAGCAATTATATGATGTGATAGTGTTACAAATGATTAGTAGAAAGGTAATCCTAATTATTTTGCCAATAATAAATGTGTTTTGCGTGTTCTATTTAGTGTAATATTGCAAAAACTCGACGAGCTAGGAAGTCAAAAATCAAAGGTACAGATTTACGACTTTATTTTTACTATATACTACATTTATAATGTTACAATCTTTATATCATGATATAGGAAATATTGTGTAGTTTCCAATAATATAAGATTTATATATAAAATTTTCAAAACAACACCCTAATAAAACGAATTATCTTGCGCAAGTGTGAAATATCAAGTGAACTAAAAGTGCTCGGGCGCTCAGCGAGCGATAGGCGAGCTAGGGTAGCACAATACGATTTAAAAGGCCCACTCTTGTGGATGATTTTAAGCCTGCATGGAATATTGTCCTGAGCTTAGTGCTTCTAGCAATTGGCATTATTATTATAAAATGAGCAAGATAATATTTGTTTGTTTGTGTCTGTGGAAGTCTATAAATTCATTTATGAAGTCATTGTATTGTTAGTGTGTAATAAATTATAGACCATTCCGTACTGAAGCTCGTTTATTACTGACTTGACGTTTGACGCGTATGCGCAGATACACGTCATTCCTCCACACAAATTTTCAACCTATTAACTATTGAAATTGGTGAAATTTATTGGTTTAAATTATTTGTTGACATAAGTTCAGCTGCAGGACCAATAAGATTACCATTGTCATTCAAATACGAACGATATCTGGAATCTCAAGATTCTTTTTTAAAAGGCCCGGCAACCTTACCCAGTGCCGATAGTGTCCTGCTTATCTTTTTTTGTTTGGTAAACAGACGCTTATCATGAAGCGGCAGTTCTTCACTAGCACAATCTCAATCTCCGGGCTTAAAGTAGAAGCTTTCGAGTAAGGAACGTTTTTCGGGAAAGTATATTTTTAGTGAGCTCGTCTCTTACCTCTTTAAATAGGCAATTAACTAAAATATTCTGAACCCTTATCGCAATCTCCAGCAAAAACGTTGGCAGAGTGGTCTACAATAAGAGCCTCAGTACTATTGGATAGCACGCTGGGCCCTCCGTAAGTAGGTTACAAATCCGAGTGTTTACAGCAGGTCACATCTTCAACCACGTTCGTGGCATTAATATCATCAGATTCAGAATGTTCTGAAATAAATTATAATTCGTTAGGAATAATCCCATAATATGCAATATAATAAGTCAAGGGTCGTTATCAGATAATCAAAAAAATACTTGCAGTTTGTTTTCATATTTTTTCATTTTCCTTTTTCACCGTTTTTCTTTTGATTCGACACGTGGACGTTGACGTTAGATAGTTTTTAGTGTTTTTTGCTGCCAGCCCTGGTCTTGATTCTGTCTCCCTGATATGACATGGAGCCAATGTGTCAACGAAAGTAGCGCTTTACATTTAATAATCTTTTTAATACATATTTAAGCGGAAATCTAAAAATTACATGTCTTCACTGTTTCCCGACCGATTAATGTGTTCGTTATACATCATATAACAATTTGAAAACATTATTTGCATAACGTGCAATATGATTTTTATACCATCTGGTAGATTCATTATGAGATGGATAATACGTTAGCATGTGATCTTTACGATCAACACATTTCATATACTTATTATATTCTGATATAACTAACGGTTTTCGTTTAACCTGGCCATGCCTATTTCTACAATCTACGAAATGTGAATGATGCTCGGTCGAAATTGTCACTACATTTCGTTTATCTATTATAATTGGCACTGCATACGGCACGTGCATTCTATCTTGCACAAAAGGTTCCTTTATCGATTTTTGACCGAGTGATATTTGGATTTTTACATCTATTTGCTTTAAGTGTACCTGTAAGGTACGTGCGTCTTTGCGATAAGTTTTCTGCTAGTGTAATAGCCCAAGAGCCCACGACGGCCAGACCTTTATTATTTTATAAAAGTTGAAATTTTCTCTGTACATCTTGTCTCCTATACAGGTAAGAACGACCAGCGACTATAGAGTTTGGGTTGTGGTTACCTGGGCAAGTAACAGGCAGTAAAGGTGTATAAAATAGTACTTAAAATTTACTTAAACGTTGAAATTTACTTAAGTACTTAAAGTTTGTTATTTTCTTTGGGATAACTGTAGAAATCTCGGAATCCGGACACTTATGACAGTTGCTACCTCTTGCCAGACACCCCTGAACTTTGATAAATTACAAATACTTTCGTTATAGTATAAAAGCTAAATTTTATATATGTAACTTGGGGGCCTATACAAAGATGTTACCTC
>JAXAVZ010000178.1:0-25814 GCA_034621355.1 Mycalesis mineus | reverse complement strand
ATCGCATTAGAGATATGTTATGTAGAGAAAACGACAAATGTCGTCCAATCCAAGGTCATTCTAACTATATGTTTGCAGTTCGATTGCTTATAATGGTTTTTCTATAGATATTAAAGCAGATAAGAATGTAATTTGGCTTATATACGCTGTAGATATATGACCATGCGCTTGAATTTTTATCCGAAATAATAGGTATTTCTTTAGTAAAACAGATATTATGAGATAATACCAGTAAATGAATATACTCGTGAAATATTACGACGTAACTATGTAATCTGTAACTTTTAGAATATATTGTAAAAGATACAATATAGCAAGTACTATTTTGCAGCACATTAAGTAGTTATGGTAAACGAGACGCAATGCAATTTGGCAATGGTGTTAATATTTCCGCCATTTTGAAAACTAAAGTTTTTGGACACTTGCTGACAAAAGGCGCAGATTTAAGGAAATGCGATAGTAGTTCCAGTTGATTTTTTGCTATTCATAATTTTCGAAATCTATAGAAAAAATAATCGCAAATAAAAAAAAATTATTGTAATGATTTTGGATATAATTTTTTTAACATGTGAACATTCTGTGATGTGCGATTGTTTCCGCTCATTATCATCAATACCTGATGATACTGTCTACTTTTGAATTTACATTTATGCCACATATGATGATATTCCTTACCAGTTCCATGTCACCAATCTGCATGGGCGTAGCATTATTTATGTCACATCTATGTAATTGCTAGCTACAACGACAGCGTAATGCGTAATGGTCAAACCTCATTTTATAAGAGCTAAAAGCTGTTTGCTTATTTGTTCCTGTTGTAGGCAAGTACGGTAGTTACAATTTGGAGCATATTCGCTTTAAAAGGTAACAATGACGAAGGTCTGGCCGACATCTGTCTGTCTGGACGTCAAAGGTCTGGCTTCTTTACATAAATCTTCCATTGAGTATAACGATAACGAAAATGTGCAACATTTCCAAAAATATGCCAAATAAATTACAAAAAATTATGGTTTATTTTGTTGGCATACTTTCGGGAACGTAGCGCATATTTTATTATTATTTTGTTTATTTTCGTAATAACCACGCATTTCAATGAATTTATATATAAACCGGTTTCCTGCCATAAAATACTGATCCGAGCCGTTGAACTCCAAATAAACAATTTGTTAATTCGACGCCCTGTTCCACGCCTCGCGGCATTACGGCGACGTGTTCCGGTATCGGCCAATAAAACTGTCCCCATTGCGACACGGAGCACCAGAATGCGCGCGTTTAATGCATTCCCGAACATTTTTACGGGAATATCCAACGCTATTCTTGGCATTACACGTTTTATGATAACTATTATCACAGCAGCTCATAGGATGCGGTAGACGGCGTTGTAAAATGTTGAACAGTTGTTTGTTTAGCGGTTTCCCGGTGCACTCGAGCCGTTGGTTTATTGTGCATTCCCAGTGTATCGTGGAATATCTCGCGCGCATTATGCGGCGGTGTGGGAGAAATAATAAACGGCAGCGTTTTTTTATTTTCGTCCCCTCCGCGAACCCTCGGGACTGGAGTGCATAACTCCGCAAACTCCGCACACCTTTATTTACCGTCACCTCTGCACTTTGTTTTATTTTCTTGCACGTCCGCATAATTCCACAATAATGTCCCAAAATCGACGACGTCTCCGCCGATGGGGGAGGAAGCCTTGGGAAAGATCGCCTATTGTGCTACCGTCGTATTTTGTTCGCTCTTTTGTTATTAAACGGTTTTTGTGCGAATGTAATGAATGCTTTATTCGTAGGTGCGAGCGGTTGAATGGCGGATATATCTCGCGGGCGTTATATTGAGAACATAATGGATTTTCGCCATTGAATATTTTTACGTGATGCTTTTTTAAAATGTGCGATAAGACACGTCGGGACACGCAAGTGGCGGTCGCTGGGTTGGAAATTAGATTGTTTTAGCGGAAAAAAGTGGCGCCACTGGGTACCTTGTGTTATCGCTTGTTATTTGTCGTATCAAGTGTTTCGTTTCTCTTTGCCGCCGCCGCATCAAAGGCGCCGCGCGCGCACGGTAGCAGGCTCCCGAAACCACTTCTGCTTAATACAGTTTTTTTTAGTATAACTAACGTCATTATAGCTTTCGATATGTTGCTCTTACGTATTTTCAAATTAGATATTGTATTAATTAGCTTCTTGTCTAGAAAGCCGAATTTGAATTTATTTAGAAACTGGTTATGTTTATTTTTTATTAATTGTTATGATGGTATATTATATTAATTAAACGAGTGTTTGTGTATAAATTTAAGTTTTAATCGCGGTGATATATAAATCGTTAAGGATTATATTTTTTCTTTAGTTTTATGTATTTGCACACTCTAAATACAGTCGAAAATTATTGTCATCTAAATAATATTTAATGTTACTTTATTGAGTTCATTTTTTGTTGTAAAACTTCACTGTAGATAATATGCCAGTGTTTTGTCACTATATATTTTTCGGACCCAGTGGTCGCATGGTTTGCTAGAGCAATGTCACTAAGAACTGCTCCCTCTGAGAGGTTTTGGCGCATTTCCATATTGCCTCATGAAGTTGAAGATGAGTCTCTATTAGGACTTTTCTGTGGCCATTAAAATATCCAAGTTGATTTGGATTTAGATTTCTAAGAAGCAATTTATTATCAAGTTCCAGTTACCCATTCCTTTTCGAGCGACATTTGATACAGATTATATCACCACTCTGAGCCTAACCGGAGATTAAGTGTTTGATTTGGTTTTTATCTTATGTTAAGATTTTATTCAAGCTATGTTAATCCAAAGAACCTGTCTACTGTTATATTAGGTAAGAACACTGAGTTATTATTAGCTTATTGTACAGTACAGGTTAAACTTTATCTGAGTTAACTGTAAGATTAGTAAAACATTTTGAACTTTTTCCATATCTACTATAAGTTTTCAATTTATTTTCTTGCGTTATGGAATAATTTACCTAAATTGACTTTAATTTAACTGTGATGTTATTTGCGATGTGGCGATGCAGTCAATGATGGTAGCTTAGAAATATCAAATCATTTGTTTACTCGACAAGGTAACTTGCAGACTACACCTAATGGATTCCGAGTTGGTTAAGATATTTTTTTTTAAATTGAGAAAAAATAGTAAGTGAACGCATGAAAGAGTTTCCGATTGTAAAACAACAATTTCGTCAGACTACATCGACTACATTCAATTTTTTATAATAGAAATCCTAAAATCACGTCAGGGTTACGGTAGAGTTTGGGCGGAATGAAGAATTTGTCCTGGTCTGGCTGGTGGGAGGCTTTCGCCGTGGCTAGTTACCACCCTACCGACAAAGATGTATCGCCAAGCGATTTAGCGTTCCGCTACGATCTCGTGTAGAAACCGAAAGGGGTGTGGATTTTCATCCCACTCCTAACAAGTTAGCCTGCATCCATCTTAGATTGCATCATCACTTAACATCAGGTGTGATAGCAGTCAAGGGCCAACTTGTAGTCGATAAAAAAAAGCTCTAGTGTCTAACTTGAGCAATAGAATTAGAGGAGCATAAACTTTCAAGAGACGTTTTTATGGCACCTCTTGTCTCAAGTTAGGACGTCGGGACAGGTTTAATGAGCTGCGTGAAATCTTGATAAGCCACTGGTCTCAGTGTACCTACGTCCGGATGAATTAAGAAATCGGGGCCACCCTTACAAGCAAGTCGGTACGCACAAAGGCGTGAAACCAATTTGTTAGAACGCGCTCTGCACACGGGTCCGTCGTTTTGCATACTAACGACTCGGCAATAACGCAGCACCTAACCCCGTCACCCGTGGACGCCTAATCGCCCTTATCGTGTTTAGAATAAACAAATAACTATTAATGGTGTTAAATTTATAAATTGCCCGGCTTCATTTGCATGTGTCGAGATGTTAGCCAGGGTTGTCGCTGGGATTTTAGTTTAAATTGCAACACTTTAGATTCGAGTGTAAAATGTAAACAAGTCGGGTTTGTCCCTCCCTTTGTTACTCGAGGACAGCTTCATCACCACGCTGGATGAAATATAAAACAAGGATAGATTATTGTTTGGAATAGCACACTGACTATTTTTTAATTTTTGCCATATTGCTTTCTCGGCCTAATATTATAGCCTTCGTTCATGGCGGGATTCAGCAATTTCAAACGCAAAACCTTATAATTTTAGCGTAATTGCTGGTTCAACATATTGTAATTGTGCATGTTTTAAAAGCTAAATACAGAATTTGAATTCAATCAATCAGTGTTTTGATCGTTAGTGTAATTTCTGGCCAGCTGCTTTTTCTATCAATTATTAGTGTTGTAAGACGTTCATAACAAAGATTGATCGTAACAACTCCTTTATCGCTTTAAAAAATAGGACGAACTTTAAGGACATCACCTCGCATAACATGATGAAATCCATGAAATAGTTAAGGATGTAGAGTATGATAAATTTAATAACTTAAAAATCACTAAAAAATTATGTAGTCAGGTATAAATAATGTAGTTTTGGCAACCCTAGACTAAATATACAAACTTGTTTAGAAAGGACATCCATAATTTATTGATAATGCTCCACAACGCGAGGACGATCCTGTAACCGCTAACGGGTTAAACCGGTCATAATAATGTTTATACTGAGTAGCAATAAGTAGCTATATAAAATGCGTTTAACAATTTTATTATAAGAAAATGTCATTCCTAAATAGTTTCTCGAAAACAATCCTGTGCTGTTTAATGTCTGTACTTAAATGCAGGTGATGCTTATTATTATTAATGTCTTTATAGCCACAATAGCTCAGCAGATGCAGTTGGGTTGAAACCAGAGTGATACTGGATTATTTATTTTAACCCCCAACAGCTTCTGTACAGTCTTAAGTGCTTATTGAAGGAGAGTAAAAGACGATAAAAGTAATTTTCGAAACATGTACTGTACCACTAATATCCAATCGCTGTTCAAAAATCCAAATTGGAATTAAGAGCTTCGTTGTGAGTCACAAGTGCTAAATCTTATAATGAAAACGGCCTATTAAAACCGTAGTAGTGGGCTATTAACTTTAAATTAAAAAAAGCTTAATGACGATATTTTACACGTCATAAAACAAACGACTTCATCTTGAATTAATCTTCAATAGCTCAGCATTTTAATTAACCATACACGTAGCACCTGTCAAGGAAAAAAACGATAGCACTTTGTTGTCTACATATCTCACGAGAGGAGACATCAGGCACGTAACGTAACGCAAAAAGCAAGGTAGCCATGTTTTATTAAAGTTTTAATGATGTAACTTGATAGGATCATAACGAGCCACGCTCGTAATATGAATTCAGTGGCTTCACAGAATTACTGTATCTGATGATGTTTTGGGAGTACCAACTGTTGACTGGTACATTAATTTGTGTGTACCGGGAATTCGCGCACGAGATAGTACAGTGTACGTGTTATGATTGCGTACTTAAAAATTATATCAGTACCTGGTATTGATAAGAAAATGCAACGCTTCTGCATTAAAGAATGTTGCCATGCTTTCCCCTTTTAACTGAGTGTCTGTGTCTCAAATAGTTTTAACGGCAGGGATCGAACTAAAATGTATAATTATGAATATGGCGATGGCGATGATTGCAGCGCCACTTAGGAGGGTAATACTTTCTTATATCTTTTGCTGAGGTTTTTGTGAAATCATACGGGATCACAAAATTGCTTAGCAGTTTGTACTTCTTTGCTGTAGAGTTCACTATCACTGCTAAAGCTTAGCTAAGGACAGTCATTTAATCGACGAAAAAACGGAGGAGGTTCTCAATTTGACATATTTCTTTTAATATAAAACTGAATCTAGGACCTCTTATAATTAAGTATCTTGATATTAATCGCAAAATTATTGGACCTTGCTCATGAGATTACCGCCATGTGGAATGTTGATTCAACAATGATTGTTCCTATAGTCGTTTCAGTCAACGGTCTTATAGCGAAAAGCTTTGACGAACATCTTAAAAAGCTTTCGCTTAATTGTTGGATCAAGGGTCGGATACAGAAGGCAGTAATTCTTGAAACGGCGCGCATTGTGAGGAGGTTCCTAACTCCGGAGCCCTGACCACCGGTTGCTTGGATCCCCGGGCCCCGCAGCGGGCGGAATGAATTTGTTTTTATAAATTTTAAATAGTGTTTTATTTTTATAATTTTATAAGCATTGTTAAATATTTTAAAAATAATTGTAAATAAATTAATTAAGTAAAAGATTATACTGGTATCACGAATTATTATTATCTCAGATAGGTCTCTTGTATTTTGATAAGGCATGTTTTGTGGTTTCCGCTCAGTAATCCGGCGGCGGCAATGGTCACAACGGTCTTACATTGTTTTTCAATGATAAAAACTTTCAGAAGCCATGTAAATATTTGTATCTTTAGATAAATCGTTTGTCGTCTAGGTTCAAAGACGACGGCGGATTTACCATATCTTTGTGTATTTAAATCTTTGACTACATGTAAAAGAAAGAATTTCAAATGTATATATTTATTGTTATAATTTTATGTATAAGAGCATGAGATTAAATATACAGCATTAAAGCTACAAAACACTGACTTCTACATTTGTTGTTAATTAAATCATTTCTAGTTTATGCAGTCTAGCTAGATAACTTGACAGTTTTCTATGGTATAGTTTGATAGAAAAAAGTTCTAATAATTTGTTTTGCTTAAGTGAAAATCGCACGAATATTGTGCAATAGTTAAATTACTCTGTACGCTTTTTTAAAATTTGTATTTTGAAAAACTTTATAATTTCTCACATTATTATTGTTGCTACAATATTTTCTGGATTTTCAAGTAAATTCATGTGCATTATAATACCGATAACTGCAAATGAAACCACTATTCTTAGAATTCTTTTGTTTTTTCGTGCTTCGTCTAACTTTTTCTTTTAGTTACAGAGTGAATAAATTTTTAAAAAACTTTCGGTTCCCATGATTTGTGGACAGGTGGCGTGGCAGTCGGCCCTCTGTGCTCTTTGATCTCGCCGCCATAGAACGCGTGCGATCCGATCTTTTGTCGGATATTTTGTGTTATTGATGCGTATTGGTTTAATGCCAGTTGTGCTTCAATAGATTCGGTTTCGTCTTACTACATAGCCGCTTTTTGAATCCATGCTATAGAATTTTTGCTTTAAGATGAGTTGAACACTCATTTATTATGGACTTTAAGGGAGTGCGAAATTAAATCATAATTTAATAGAATAATCATGGTATAGCTATAAATTCAATATAAATGGGAAAGAAAGGAAATTAAGTGAAAATTGGTTTGTTCATACTTTTCCAATGTTTTTTTTATTTAGGTGCTGGATGTTAAAATCTTCTTTTTAGAAGAAAATTTTTCTTCATTGCCTCTATTTTCCTCCTTTGCTCGTTGTCGCATATGAGCCGACCGCGGAGTAGGAGTAAAGTCAAATGCGCTCAGCAGAGCAGTCAAGGCAATTATGGAGCCGCCCATGGCTCGCATCACCTAACCTTCAGCTGATATTTTTACTCTTTCGTGTGAGTGTATTAAAAGTTCCACCTGCACTTTAGTTTCATTAAACCACATATTTTTTTATGTAAATATGGATATTTGTAGATATGGGTCGATTATTCGTCTAAACATAATTTCCCTATCCCCAGGTTTAACCGCAGAGCTGTTCTACGTGCGCGACGGCCAGATAAATACCTACGCGCTGAACTTCGTGGTGCCGGTGCCGGCGACCATCGGGGAGCTGCACTTTACGTGGCAGAGCCTTACTAGGAGACCTGTAAGTTAAATTGAAACTTTTTCTCCTCTCTTACTCTAATCAACAACGCTCGCCGTATTTAAGTTATCACTATCGGGCGTCCAGTGACGCACAAATTTTTTTATTATATCGGCGTGGGATGGATTACAATCATGCCATATGGATAAGTTAGAGTTCATTCTGGGAACTACCTATACTAAAGTACTCGTAGGTATCTACTACTGCAGCAATGGTATATCTGTTAAGTTGTTGTTGAAATTACCGGCTGAAATATTCCGTTTTGTTCAAAAAAGTAATGTTCTGGCCATGGTTTCCCACTTAACATTAAGGACAATTAGATTGTCTCGTACGTACGTCATTCTATTTCAGCAAACTACAGTTCCTAAATTCATAGATTCAGGTCAGGTTACCTTTAACTAGATTTTATTTTAACAATACTTCTAATTTCCAAAAATCGATCGGTCAACTAGGTAGATACACTTTAAGTATTCGCTACAGAAAATATTTAAAACTTATTCAAAATTCAATGACACGCGGTTTACCCAAAACTGCCAGGATCCATTAGCTCCAAACAATAGATTATATTTTATATCTACGCTAATAGTTGACAAGGTGTCGACGGCAGAAGAATTCCTAATGAATAACACAATCGTTTAGGAATAAGTAATGTTGCTGTAAAACAAAAATAGCGCGTCCCTGGCGCCAATTCTAAACAATACGTTTAGCGACTATTGACGTGTAGGGTTACCAAAAAACGATTAATCGAGGATTTGTCTTTAAATAATACTCTACTCCATCACAAATTATAGAAATTAGTTTAAATAGTTCCCTAAGGAAACTTTAAAAAAATCAAAGTCGATAACAACTTTAGATAAAGATTTTCATTAGGTGCTAATTCGATCTGGTTTTTAGTATAATCTTAATACGAGCTATAATATAATATATTATTTAATTTTAATTAATATAGCAAAATATTTGTAAAAAATTTGATATTAAATACTTTAATCCAGCTAAAATTAATTCGTAACTTTAAGACAAGAACAGATGACAGTAGAGTCAGAATACATAATAGTTTTAACTTCTTAAAGTCTCAAGCAGCAAGCTAACATACTTACTCGTAGGTACCTATAAATTCTAACAAGGTCCTGTACGATGCGATACCTCTTTGTTATTCCGATATAAACTCGTTCAAGGTTTTAACGAGTTTTTTTCGTAGAGGATCTACAGGAACTCGCGTGTCATTACGTCGAGGAAAGTTTGTATTTCCAGCTCGGATGCAGCCGCGTTTGTCGTTAACGGCTATTGTCATGGAAATTGTCTTATTTGAATATATATAGCTCGCTATTTAGTCGCGATAAGACGTCTTTTGTTCTGTGTTACACAGATTAGGAGCTATCTGTGTATTCCGTTGTTAAATTACACTTTGAACTAGTGGCGTGTGTTTGATTAGGCATTAAGAAGCAAATAGTTTCAAATTAGTTATTTGAAATACAAACTGGTAGACTGGTAGTGTTTTTATGCATACACATAATGCTTTAACAAATTTTAACATAACATAACTGGACATATGTAGTAAATAGTATATAGTAATAGTAAGTTACGTTATTTTAAAAACAACTAATTTATTAGTATTTTTAACAATAAGTCTCGGATCCATGCACTTATGTTATGGCAGATGTATTATCCTTATTTCTTAAAATAACTCATTGCTAACATATCAATATACCTTGTTGCAATAGTATAAAAATAAAATTCCTGACTAGCTCACTGACTGACTCATCAACGCCCAGCTCGAAATATTTGAAGCTAGAAAGCTAAAATTGAGCTCAAAGGTTTTCTTTATAACGTGAGCTGATTTTTTTATTCTCAGGGAGAAGAATATAAAAAAGATTTTTTATAAAGGTTGTACATTTCTGTATTTTACATAAAACATGATTTCGAGAGACACAAAACTGTTTCATTACAATATGTATGACAAGAAAATAAGATTATTTTTACGTATGACAAGAACATAGTAGTTTATTATAAAATCAGTTTTCAATATTTTGAGTTGTTTGTTATGTCAGAACTCTACTGCGCCTGTTATGCAAATTCTGCATATGCTGATCCCGAGACAGACAGAAGTTATTAACATGAATTGTGAACCAAATTGTATGTGCATTTATTTCTTTCAATTCGAAATAAGAGAAATATCCCCTTTATCCGAATATCGTAAGATTTTTAAGTAGGTACTCAGAGCTCTTTTTGAAAAGACCATCGCATTTTGTTTACAGTACACATTTTTAAAAGGAAAGAAAGAAGAAATGTTTATTCCAAAAATTGTGCCACAACTTGCATAACTCATTGAATGCATCATTGAGTGCTTACAACAATAAATACGAGATCATTCATTTCAAAGAATATGTCTGCATTTTATATTCGTCACGACGAGGTCCGAAGTCTCTTACCCGTATTGCGCTACAGTTTACGTATGAACCTCTATATTGTAGAGTAATACGAAGGCATGTTATTGAAAACGGCATGTTTTTAGGAGCTTTGGACATGGTGCCAGTAATATTAGAATGACTTTTGAACAGCAGATCACAACAATCAATTATAATGTAAAAAGAAAATTGGTTAAAAAATTGGCAACCAAATTTTCAACGTACTACCTTGGCGGGATAAAAAATAAAAAAGTAAAAATCCGTAGCCGAAGCCCTCGGCGCTATCTCATTCAACGTTCACCGCGGAGTATCTACCGATCTTAGATGATAATTGTATTCGGTTGGTTCTTTGTTGTCCGTCGGCGCCTTTGACTAGCGGGCAAATATTTAGAGAACGGTTACTCGCCGCGATGTACGATCTCGCCATTGTCTGTGCCCGCCGACTCCCGACTCGCGAGTGATAATATTTAATTAGAGGCCACGCTGTCGCACCTACGTTTACGAGCCTTCGCATGCCTGACGGAGGCGAAGGCCCGCGGCAAAGGGCCCGAGGCAAAGGGCCCGCGGCGACTGTTTGCCTGTTTGTTTTACCATTCATGCGCCGCGATGATTAGTCGGATCGTAACGAGGGTGTTGAGCATCATATTTATGGAGCTCGTTACATTTTAAATTGGTTCTCGTTTTTATGGCTACTTACTTTCGCTTTGATTATGTTTGCGTTCGATTTTAACAATATTAGTGAGCGTGACTGTACCATCTTTGTTTCCTCGTTTTTAGAACAGTTTTACAAAAGTTAATAAATAGTATTTTTATTACTTATGCTAGACAGAATGAACAGATTTCAGATGATGTTAAGTGGGAAACCATTAACTATAACGGAGAAACACTCCACAGGACATGTTAGGAAAACGGCGTACTTTTCTGTCCTCATACCTCTAATTGCCCTTCGCTAGACATTTTATCGTGATATTACCACGGAAATAGTCCTATGCGAGTGCGAGAAATCTGAGTTGTCACGTCCATGGGGTGCAGAAGTTATCGTTATCTATTCGTCAGTTATGGTGCCTGAAACACAACACCGATACGTGTTCAAGGTACCTTATAAGAGCAGTTCGTGATCGCACGGGGCGCGGACATTTGATCCGCTTGACATGACTCCGGGTCGCCTACTCGTTTAGGATCGCCCGTCAATCGTAACGATACAGTTACTTCGTGATATGTCCGAGCCGTTAGGTATGCACGATTATTTATTCCGAGTTTTCGAATTTATAGTATTGGTTTAAGTAAATTAGGTTCTTCAAATGGAGCTTTGAGGTGATGAGAAACAAATAACGTGCGACGGATTTTAAATATTGTCTTAACAAATTAAAGGTGAAAGTTTTCAAACACCCTGAGTCAATATTATTTTAACTGAATATTTGTGTCAGTAGTATTGTATGCGCCATAATATAAAAATGATTAAAATATCTTCATATTGGCTTATCCTCGTCATTTTTAAGGTACCTACAGATTGCTAAGAATTTTCTACTAAAAATGAGCATTCAATTATTATTTATACAGCGTTATATATAAAGAAACCCGAGTTTGAATGGGTTCAGCCGTTTGGAAATTTCGTTACCACAGACACGAGATAAATATAAACATATCTATGTCAGGGATTAAAAATATACTTAATCGATTGTTTTTTGTTGCAGTTACCGTATACGTTACACGTGGATGTGGTGTCGAACAAGGAGGCCCTACACACGCCCACGTTTAACATATCGAGCGAGGGCTTCGTGCCGACCGAACCGCAAACATGGCGAGTGGATTTGCCTTGTACGCGCACCGTGGCCGCCGAAGTCGGCGTCACGATTTCCCTTAACGTGTCAGCCGGTTCCTCGTCAACCGTTTTACGTTTCCGTCGGAGGAAAATTTGCCTCCTAGAAGCTCCGCGACCGGCTGTTAGAGTGGACAACATCCCGCATTCCGCAACGTCTGCTGATATCTTCTACGCTGGGGCAGGTTGCGCTGGTGGTGCTCTGCTAATAGCTGCCGTCGCTGCGGTCGCTTGCAGAGCTCGAGCTAGAAAGCTTAGGAGAACGAGAAGCGATGAGCAAGATGCACACGCTTTCTTACCCGATTCCTCGTGCAAATCTGCCGCAAGTTATACAAGCTACCGCCGACCTAACTCAGTACCAGCGGCGGCGGCGGAAGAGAGAGCTAGAGATCTCCAACAGAGAATAGCGGAGTTGACGATACAGAGGTGTAGAGTACGATTGCGATCGGTGGCCATGGAAGGGACGTTTGGTAGAGTGTACAGGGGAACGTACGCTGATGAAGACGGCAGGGAACAAGAGGTCCTTGTAAAGACTGTTGCGGAACACGCGTCTCAAGTTCAGGTAATATTTTCTATTTTACTTATTTAATTAGAAATGTACATAACAAATGAAAATTAAATAAGGTATACAAAATATTTAGTTGCGAAGCTCCAGAGGACTTAAAACCGAGGGTTGCCAAGAAGCAAGGATCACGTTTAGGGTTGTTGCTTATCATCAGGCAATAATTAATTAATTATTATTAACCTGCTTTTCACATTTCTATTTAAATCGTAGATAAAATATTATTATTATCTTATTTTTATCTTATTCATTTTATATTTTTCGGTACAGGTATCGCTCCTTCTGCAAGAAGGCTGCATGCTCTACGGACTCCATCACGAGCGCGTCCTGTCAGTGCTCGGCGTCAGTATCGAAGATCAAACCGCCCCGTTCCTCCTCTACCCCTGGAGTGCCACTTGGAGGAACCTGAAGCAGTTCCTACTAGCCTGTAGAGGGGTGAACCTGGGGGTGGCGGCCGGTGGTCCGCCCCCGCCGCCGCTGACCACCCAGCATGTCGTGAGAATGGCACTGCACGCCTTGGACGGGCTGTCGTATTTACACTCGCAGCACGTACTGCATAAGGATATCGCGGCGAGAAATTGCATGTAAGTACTGATTAAGCACGTCATAGAAGAGTTGTTATTGATTAATTTGATACTTGTTATTCTTAATTCATTTGAACTAAGATTGCATCATCTGCAGATGTAAATGATTTCGTAGAAATGAACCTTCTACTTCAATAAGGAATCAGTTAAAAAACATAAATATTTTTACAGGGCTTTGTCTGAATTGAATTTTGTTTTGAATAATGTATTAGCCTTAGATTAGTTAAAGATTCGCTCCGCTCGAGATAAACCAATGTTTTATCTAATTCTAAAGGGGTTCAAAGAATAGGTCACCTACAAAGTTTTTAAACAGCATAGAAAAGTTTTGAATTGCTTAAAATTTTGATTATTTTTAAATTTTAAAGACACTTCGCGTATTTTGCGTTGGGTTAAGTTTGCTGCTTGAGTCGCTATATTAGAAAAACAGTTTTGATGACGAGTAGGAAAGGATTCCTACTAATTTTAAGGAAGGAGGAGAAACAAGTTAGGTAAAAACAAACACATTTTTTTTCTCACTTTACAAAACTTTTAATTAAAACTACTAAATCAATGTACTATTAAAGATAATGTAAAGGAAATAGCATCCTATATTATTTAAGTACCAATTCCGACCAAAAGGAAAAACGCTCGAGCATCCTCTTGGCCGCAATTCACCCCGATTGGCAAAAGTACTCTTTGGACGTGCGATGCGCCAAAAGGATCACTTTGCCAATCGGTGTGAATTGCAGCCAAGAGGATGCTTGAGCATTATTTCGTTTGATCTGTATTGACCCTGATATGGAATGGCTAGCTAAATCTAGTTACAAAATAGTTACATATTTTAAAAGCTTCAGTTGGCCTAACCACGCCTGTGTATTAGATAGGTGTATCTATCTACTCTATGGATTGTATTTGAATTGAGTTTGTGTTATTTTTTTAACGCTATAACCCCATGTTGAAAGGAAATAAGCCGTATTACGATGTCGATTTAACAACTTACAAGTCCGCGTAAGAAACGATTTGGTAAATTAAGACGTTTTGCAGGTGGAATTGGTTTCCATGATGCATGAAATTTGACGACCTCCGTGGCGCAGTGGTATGCGCGGTGGAGTTATAAGACGGAGGTCCTGGGTTCGATTCCCAGCGGGGTCGTTTGAGATTTTTCTAAATTTGCCTTGGTCTGGTGGGAGGCTTTCGCAGTGGCTAGTTACCACCCTACCGACAAAGACGTACCGCCAAGCGATTTAGCTGTGGTGTCGGGCGTTTAAATAATAACACAACCGATCGTGATTAAAGTATGTTTATTACTACTCTTAAGCTATTACAGTACTTCTATTTATATTACTCCACTACATCATCGGGGTAAATTAAAAAAAAAAAAAAATGTCAAATACGATTTTTTTTTTTTTTTTTTTTTTTTTTTTTTTTTTTTTTTTTTTTTTTTTTTAAATTTCTTATTTCCTAAAACTTATAATTAATTAGTTAACACATTCATATCATAATCATATTTTAAGGTGTAAGTATAAAGTGTTTACAAGTTAAAGGAATGACACTGTCATCGTGCCTTGATAATGAAATATAATATTGTTAACACAGGCTTGAAATACAATACCGCTAGGTAGTAGCTAGCTATAATAATGGATAGGTATCTATCGTAACTAACGCTAAACACTTAATACTAGGTTACGTATGGTTTTGTTCTGTTTTTGTGGACACTATCCACTTTTCCGTCTTTTTCAACAGTAACGTTAGGTCCATTTTCACTTATTACTTTATAGGGTCCTTTATATAGCATATCTAATTTTTTACCAGTTTCATTCTTGATTAAAATTAAATCACCTCTTTGATACTTGATCGAATTACACTTTTTATCCCATACATCTTTCCTTTTCAATTTACTTAAAACTAAGTTTTTATGCGCTTCCTTCCATGCTAACTGTAACCTATACCTAAGCTCTAGTGCATAATTATCTGGATTGTAGAGTGGCTTTACCACATTATCTCTTAAATTACTAGGCAAGTTACAACTATTGCCAAATACGAGTTCGTACGGCGTATACTTAGTCTGAGTATGGACAGTAGTGTTGAATGAAAAACACCAAAACTGAAGCCACTGACTCCATGTCTCTTGATGTCCATCACATAAAGTTCGTAAGAAGGCAGCGAGGTGTTTATGAGTATTTTCCAAGGAGCCTATCGACTCATGATGATAAGCTGTCGAGCTTACCTTTTCAATTTTAAGTAGCTTGCACACCTCTTTCATCGTTTCTGACTGAAATTCCGTTCCTCGATCTGTCGCGATAACTCTGGGAAGTCCGTACCTTAATATGAAGTTATTGACAAAAGATTTTGCCACACTTACCGTGTCTTTACGTTGTAAGGGATACGCCTCGACGTATTTACTCAGCTCGCATTGTAAACTTAAAATATAAACATTATTGTCTATGTCTTTATCTAAAGGACCTATGATATCTAAGTATATTTTTTCAAAAGCTTCCGATGCTGTCGTCGTCACGACCATCGGTTCCACTATATTTCTAGAATACTTACTAGTTTGGCACTTGGCACACTTGCTTACGTATTTCCGCACATCGGATTCCATACCAGGCCAAAAGTACTTACCTTTTATATTGTTGATCATGCGTTGTACACCCGCATGCCCACTCGTAGGTAGTAGATGATAATCATGTAGTATGCATATCTTTTCTTCATCATTGAGGACTCGTTTTATACCTTTTAATATATTTAATTGCGGTCCGGACCATTTTTCTCTACTTTTTATTTCATTTATTAGTTGCTTTAAAAATTCTACGTTTCTTTCATCTTTAATTATACATAGTCGTTCAATATTCAATTCATTACAAAATTCCTTCAATAAATTCGCAAATTCGACTCGCGTAAAATGCGACATATAATTGAGGTTTATGTAAATTGAATGAGTCGAGACCTCATACGCTAAACATTCTTTTTCATAAGTTAGAGTTTTCTTAGTTAACTGACTTCCTTGAATAAATTTCAACTCTACGTAGTCACTCGGTTTCCTTAGTATCTCTGCGATTCTCGGTTGGCCAGACCTTGATTCGGCAGGTATACAAGGATCCTTTGTGTCTGTGCTTTTATTCACCTCCTCTTTGCATAACTTAGCTTTCTGTGCTCTCGTCATAACCAAACTAACTTTACTATTTAATGATTTTAATTCTTCCGAACTTATGGTCACCCTACTTAAAGCATCTGCCACGTTATCACTGCCTTTTATGTACTCGATTTTAAAGTCGTATTCTTCCAACTGTAATCTGAACTTTAAAAGTCTCGTTGACGGATCTTTCATACTAAATAGATAAATTAAAGGTTTATGATCGGTCTTGATGACAAATTGTTTTCCGTATAGGTATGGTCTAAAATGTTTTATGCTCCAAACTATTGCCAAAAGTTCTTTCTGAATAATTGGATAATTTAGCTCCGCTTTATTTAGAGGTCTGCTAGCATATGCTACAGGTTTTAAATTTTTATTACACAATACTGATCCGATAGCTATGCCTGACGCGTCTGTTTGGAGAACAAAGGTGTTAGTATGTGAAAAATCTGGATATTGTAAGATTGGGGGTGTAGTTAATTTGTGTTTCAAAGTTTCAAAGCTGTTTTGACATTCTTTAGTCCATAAGAATTTTACATTTTTTCGACATAATTTATTCAATGGTAAAGTGATTTCGGAAAAATGAGGTATAAACTTTCTGTAATAGTTGCAGAACGCTACAAATCGCCTAACTTCGTCCGAATTTGTTGGTACCGGATAATGTTGTAATACTCTAGTTTTCTCTGGATCGGGCAGAACTCCATTAGCTGACACCACGTGTCCTAAATATAATAACTGTCTTTTCATAAATTCGCACTTATGTGGGTTGAGTTTAAGGTTCATTGTTCGAAGACGCTCAAAGACATCCATTAAATTTTTATTATGAATCTCCATATTTCTTCCAAAAACTATTAGATCATCGCAGTAAATAAAACATTTTTCATAGGTTAGACCTGACATTGCGATGGACATAACCCTCGAGAAGGCATTAGGACTAATTTTTAAACCCATGGCTAATCGCTTCATTCTGTATTGCCCAGTACTTGTGCCAAAGCTAGTGATATTCCTACATTCGGGTTTTAAACTAACTTGATAAAATCCTTGATACAAATCCAAATGGGTGAAATAAATACTTCCGGACAGAGAGTCTAATATCTCAGTTATGTTGGGTAAGGGAAATTTATCGTCCTGTATCGAATCATTAACTTTTCTGTAATCTATTACTAAACGCCATTTTTTGTTACCTTCTGACTTTTTAGGCACTAATAGTATTGGACTATTCCATTCGCTATTAGAGGGTTCTATTATGTCGTCATCGAGCATCCGTTGCACTTGTTTATTAATTTCTTGTTTCGATGACTGTGGAAGCCGATAAGGTTTTGTATACACGGGTTTGGTATTAGGTTTCACCATAATCGACTGTTCTACGACGTTCGCTGTACCTAACCTGTCACCTTCCAAGAAAAATATGTCGGAATACTTGGCACATATTATTTGTAGTGATTTTCTATCGTTAGAATCTAAATGATTTAGTTTTAATTCTGTTAATAGTTTCTTTACACGACTAACATCTTTTTGAGACTGGCTAAATGAACATAAATCGTAGTTTTCTAAATAATCAATATCTCCCGACTGAATAATGTTAGATTTGAGAATTTTCATTGGTTTTTCGCCCGTATTCAATATCTTTACTGGTATTTTTCCCCTAATTGGCTTTACGATGCAACCTGCTAAAAATATGTTTTCATGTAACTGTTTCGGATATATAACACTATCTTTATATACATTTTTACTGATACTCAAATAATGAATTGATTCGCTACGTGATGGAACCGTTAAATATTCTTCTGATACTACATCTTTACTAGTACATTTACTTATTTGTAAGGTACATGTTTCATAATGCTCTAAATGTAATGTGAGTCGGTTCGTAGGTAAGTCTATGTTTGCATTATAAGTTCTAAGAAAGTCTAAACCGATAATACCGTCCGCTCCGCATGGAACGTGATCGAATAGGTATAACTTGTGACGAAATGTAAAACCGTTTGCTGACTGCAATGGAATATACGCGAAACATTTCGATTTTATTTTTCCACCTATACCTTTTATGATTGTATTACTGTCATATTTTATTATGTTACTTTGAATGATTTGACTGTTAATGATAGATAAAGATGCACCAGTATCTAATAAAAACTTACATTTTCGATTTCCGCAGAACAGATAGATGAAATCCAACCCTTCACATATGAATGCATAGTTAGGCTCGAAAAAACTCTGCCAAATTTAGATCTTCTTCCTTCTGCTCGGACTCTGTGACGTAGGCATTGCCTTTGCGATAATAATTATTATTTGAGTTACCTCTATAAAATCTTACGTTATTCCTCGGATATCGGGACTGATTGTAATTCCTTGTTGGTGCCGTATTACTTTGATAATTATAGCGACTTATATTGGGCTGATTGTGTCCTCTCTTAACCTGGGATATGGGTTGATACGTACCTCCTCGCGAAGGTGTATAGCCGCGGTAAAACTGTCGTCCGCGATTGTACCTGGGGTAACGATAATATGATTGATTTCTGTTACCTTGTGAGTAGGAGTATACTGCTGTTTGGGACGAAGACCCGGGGCTTGCCAGCTCCTCGTCTTCCGCTGCGCGCACAGCATCCTTCAGCGCGCTGTAGTTTCTAGCTGATATTATTGTACTCAGCCGCCGATTTCGAAGACCATCTGAAAATCTTTTTATTGCCAACTGTTCGTTTAAAGGTCTCAATATTTCGCGTGCTTTTTCATTTTCGCCAGCTTGTGTTATAGTGAGCCCTATAAAAAGTTCCTCCAACTTTTCCCCATATTTGCTAATGGACATATTATTTTGAGATAAGTTATTTATCTGTGATAGCAAGGAATTGGCTGATTTCTTAGTTAGCAAATATTTCTTTATATCTAATAATAAACTTTCAATTGTAGAATATTCGGGATTCAGCTTCAACTTAGCTGTTTTAGATAATCTTGTTTTCAAAACAAATGAAATCAACAATTTCTTGCTCTCCTCACCTTTTAAACAGTTACTATACATCTCGATGCCATCTATAATTTGCTCAATATTTTCTTGCCTACCATCCATTAAAGGAATCAACGTACTCGCGGTTTTTAAATCAAAGTTATCCATTTTTTGTACAATTTCTATAGGACCTACTTGCATATAATTAACAATTTTCTTATAAGTTTCCTCAATCGCTTCACAAGTTAATTCTATATCTGATGACTTTGTTAAGTGCAAAGTTTTTATATGTAATCTATAATCCTTATATAATGCAATAACATTTTCAAATTTTTGCTGGCCTAACTTTTCTTGTCGCCTTTTAGGTCCCAACTTTCTAATGCTCTCACTTTCACATATAAGATAATTATAAATCTCTAATAACCTATCCATACACTATTATATTTATATAACTAATACATCAATACTAATATAACTAATACATCAATACCCATTATTTTATTTTTATTTTCACTTTCACTTTTTTCTTTTCTCACTTTTTTTTTTTTTTTTTTTTTTTCACTTCACTGTTGTACTTCTGGATTAGGTGGGTCGCGGACCGCCGGTTGATGCCCGGACCAACGCGCCCGTATCCTTCTAAAAGCTTCCTCCCGTAGCTCCTGTCTCACCAGCCCGGTGTGGCATTTTTTATATTTTTTTAAGCCAATATAAATTATGGCTAGCGCACAAACTCCCAGAATTGAGGCTATCAATATGTTGCTAGTTGTTACCTCTGTGTTGTTGCCGTCTTGTATCACTACCTCTTTGTTTTGGCATTCACACTTTGCGCATTTGTTGCCCATAATTTTTATAATTTATATTTCCTTCGCTGCACATGTACCCCTGACAATTGACTTATTAATTTTATTCATCGTAAAAGTCTAGATTCGAACACCGAGGCACACACGAATGCCCCGCGTCAGCATTATTCGCCGGACATTGGACACCTCGCTGTCACGGTCGCCATGTGGTGTCGGGTGTTTAAATAATAACACAACCGATCGTGATTAAAGTATGTTTATTACTACTCTTAAGCTATTACAGTACTTCTATTTATATTACTCCACTACATAGCGTTCCGGTACGATGTCGTGTAGAAACCGATAGGGGTGTGGATTTCATCTTACTCCTAACAAGTTAACCCGCTTCCATCTTAGACTGCATCATCACTTAACATCAGGTGTGATAGCAGTCAAGGGCCAACTTGTCGTCGATAAAAAAAAATACATCGTTAATTAATTACATTAATATATTTTAATTAAGAATCATGATTAAGTGTTCCATTCTAAATCGCTTCGTTTTTCAACAGTGTCGACGAAAACCTCCGAGTGATGATCGCCGACAACGCGCTATCACGCGATCTGTTCCCCGGTGACTACCACTGTTTGGGCGACAACGAGAACAGGCCCATCAAGTGGCTAGCGTTGGAAGCGTTGTCCAAGAAGCAGTTCAGTCCATCGGCCGACGTGTGGGCGTTGGGCGTGTTGTTGTGGGAGCTGACGACGTTGGCCCACCAGCCCTACGCGGAGGTGGATCCGTTTGAGATCGCCGCGTATCTGCGGGACGGGTACAGGCTGCAGCAGCCGGCGAACTGTCCCGATGAATTGTGAGTATAATTTTTATGCTAGTTATTTTTGTTCTTGACTTTTGGGAGCTGACTACGTTGTTCCAACTAGCCTTACGCCGAGATAAACCCCTTCAAAATCGGCGCATAGCTCATCCATTTTATATTATCATGGCGCACAACCAGGCCAGGCCTCCTTCCTCGTATATGGAGCTTAAACCAACCATGTCGTTCCAATGCAGGTCGGCAGGCTTATGTTGAGAATAAATTAAACAATCACTATCACATTCTAATAATAATGATAGGCCATTGCCGATAGCCTTAAAAATAATAAAAAGTTATAGAAAATCGCAATAGGATGAAACCCAGATATTTTTAGTACCTTTAACTTTGCTATTCAACTCCTTTCCATAGGGCTTATAGTTTTGCCGGAAATCGGGAAAAACCGTTTCTACCCCTAAAACCTGACCCTCTACTACTTCCTGACCTCAGATCGCCCGTAATTTATTATTCCTTTCTTTTTTATGATATTCTCCTCCTTTTCCAATGGGTTTCATCCTACTGCGATTGTCTTTGGTTACAAAAATTATCGGCACTGGTCTATAACCGGGACCGACAACACAAACTCAAACTCAAAATATCTTTATTCAATGAAATCTTTATAATTATTTTGAGTCGTCAATTCTCCGAGGCACTAAGGTATGACGCCAAATAGACCAAGACAGGGAAATGTCCCGGAGTTGGGAAATCCCGAGTCACTTCCTTAGTGACTTACTTATACAAAAACCGTCATCATGATAGATTTTTAAGGATGTCTTTACAATGTTGTATATTTCATTGTCCATAGGTTCGCAGTAATGGCATACTGCTGGGCCATGTCGCCCGACGACCGGCCAACGTTGCCGCAACTACAGATCTTCCTCAGAGACTTCCACACGCAGCTCACGCGGTTCGTCTAAGACATTCCTATAGACAATCCAAAGACGACAATAAACATAGATTATTAGTGAAATAGTGAAAAAAGTGAACTCAGTGAACTTTCCAGAGGCCTTATGACAAAGTTACCTATCAGGTATTCTTAATATTTCTTAGCAAGGTTGTTTAGTGAAAAATGGACTACAAAACACAAAACAACAAGGTTAAGGAACGAACGGACAGATTGCAGATATATAGGATATTAAAAAGACAAGAAGCCATAGATGGAACGACTTTGCGCAAATATTTGTTCAATGTTGTTTTAACTTCATGTAAATATGCCAACAACTCGAGCGTTGAATAAGGGTTAAAAAACTAAAAAAAAATAGTCAAAAAGTATCCCTATTTCTTAAATTGTATAATAGCTAATCTTTCCTCAAGAAAATTTCAATACGGACGACAGTTACGTCCCAAAACAATTTTATATACTGTAACAAATACTTCATATTCCTAATAGATAAAATAGGATATGTTGCAACAGTCTATCTATTAGAAAATTGCTCAGGTTTCATCAAATATTGGAGCAAATATTTGCGCAAATATGTCATCCTGTGTGTCTTCCATTAGTGACATGTCAGTGACGGGAATATACGGTGATCGTTTTACGACGAGTATTATAATGAGGCGGCTATATAAAGAGACTGATTTTATAAAGTGTTTATTGTATTGTAAATTATAGATGTTTATATTAACTTGGTCAACGCATATTTTGTATCTATTTTGTTTCAAGGTTCCATAAATTCTGAACATATCTTTGGTGTAGGATGACCATCCCTTTTGTAAAGAACAGGACAAAGTCTTCATCACAAGTCTAGTTGATGTACGAGTAATAATCCATCTTGTTCTGTTTGTTAAATGATTGTTTATGGAAAAGTGTAGAGATAGTTATAACAACAGCCAGCGCTTTAATTTTTGCAGTAGGTATACTGGGAAGTAAAAGATAACTGCGGTGGAAGATTTTTTTTACTAACCGTTCCTCACTATTTGCTAAGGATATCCATTTGATGTCTAAGTTACCTTACACCCACTCTGTTACTATCTTAGGATGCATTGTCTGATAGTTAAACGTAAATAAAAAAGTACGTCTTGGGTTGACTTACATTGGCAGTTTGCAACAGAAATAAATCAGAATAAGTTGATTCTAGACTTACTTCAATTTGATTTGCGTTTAAATAGGATAATTAGTAAAAATATTGCCATCGCTATAATATTGCTAGACATTGTGTCAGTTACATTACTTTTGATATGAAGGTGTTTTGACACAATGATAAAAGAACTTGTCCTGCAAAAACTAGAGCTGGTGGTGACCACACTAAAGCTTTCACAATATGCAATGTTTTTCGCCGCGGAAAAATAAATCTATTTTACGATCTCTTTCAAATGCTCGTTAGAACTTTGGAAAACGGAAACATTGCGTAGTGTTTGGGCTTTAGCGTACTTTGTATTCGTTACTCGCACTGTGCGAAATATATAATGATATGCTGATGTTTGAAATTAATGATGTTTACTTAATGAGAGTCATCAGTGAATGTGTTTTTATATGTTGTACAGTTTTTTTGCATAAAAGTTTTGTATCAATTCGGCGCAAAGCCTTAAATTTTCAACCGAGTGTGTCCAAATAAGCGAATTCGAGCAGCAATCTTACATTTAGTTTATTGTCGATGAATATTTGTGTAATCGTTGTGACAACGTTGAAGTGAGATTGCACTTAGAGAATAGCATTGCTTGAATAGTTTGATGGTCTGTTGACATACGGCCGCTTAACTGCCAGAGCAAAACTTCCTAGTTAAATACAGAGAGATTCACAGGATTCGTTCAAGAGATCGACGTACTTTCATAAAATATTGCGTAGACATCGTGGAATTTTTATTTGAAATTAGTTGTTTATGAGGCGGCGTTGTTTATTCTTTCTTAATACCTATCTATCAAAATTTATTTATTTTACTTCGCCAAAGAATCGTGCATAAATTAAATTTGATAGAAAATTTTATCAAAGCTACTTAAAAACTAACGGTCTACATATAAACCTTGTTCGGAATTGTTGTTTCGCAGGTAAACGGCTTTTCGTCGAACTGTACAGGTCATTGATCGACTCCTGTAAATACTCGCGTTTGTTTAATCGCGTAGTGTAGATAGAGCATTATCACCAAAAATAGAAACAAAGTTATGCGTCGAGTATTAGGTAATAATGTAATTATTTGAAACCTCAGTACTGCCATATTAGTGATAAAAGAGTATATGTAAATATTGATAGACTAAATGAACCGTATAATACGTATATTAAATGTGCCTCAGATTTTATGAAAAATTTAGATGTTTATAAAAGCCTGCACAGACGGCGACGTTTTTTAACGCTATTACTAAATTGACGTGCGTGCTATATGTTCCAGCTGTTAAGGGTACTTACGTGCTAGTATATGAGTTATATTGTTTTCGAAAACTAAACTTAATTCCTTGTTCTTGCATATCGCAGTTAAAGATTATTAAAAGAAAGATTATAAAAATTATTTCTATTGTATGTAGAACGTTAAATCTTTATAAAATTGACACAATAAATACCGGTAATATATCCTAAGCAATTTGATATTGGATAGCTATTGTTTGCTATTGCATACGTTATACAAAAATAGTTTACAGTGATGTAGATGCGCGTTTATTAAACGACCGATAACGTCGTCGTCTGAAAAGGCTCTAAAATTATTCTTTTTCGACATAAAGAAAAAAATAATAAATTTTAAAGACTGGCTTGATCAATTTGAATTAATATTGTGATCGTTAATATTACGATTGTAATACAATATTATACACCAGTAGAATAAAATATCAATTTTTAAACATCAAGGGCTTTTGTCCACAAGTTTCGTAATATACTATAATATTTATGAATATATATCTAATTAAATTATTTTAAATTGTGCCAAATTGTATGAAAGCAGGCGTTACCTTGCTGAATTTTATGTTATAATTTAAAATGTATGTTGTTGTTTACCTAACAAATCTAAACAAGTCATGATGCCCCCCTAGTTAATACATCAAAATACTTACAGGGCCGCTGCATATCTGGCGAGTCACAGCGTGCGAAGCATGAGTTACTTGACTTCGAACTATATAGATTGACAATAAAAGGCGTTGAACCCTCGAATAGTTACCCTCGTAGGTAGGAAAGAGATAGATAGTAGTTTGTTTACTCCTTTGCTCTTTTAGCGACTTTTAATGTGAATTAAAATGAATCCGAGGATATCAAACCAATACTGGTATAGATAGTAGTAATGTGACGCTTATGAATTCTACAAATAGTTCGCGAGCAGATGCGAAGCATTTTCTTACTGTATTAAGTGGACTTACTGACTTATGATTCGCTAGGCTAGACCAAATCCGTAGCGCTGTTCTCTACCATTGTTTTATTGTGTTGTTATTCGAATTTGACTGTATATCTTTCTGTCTGTAGTATCGTGTTAGAAAGAGAGAGAGAGAAATAAAGACTAATTCGAAATTCACACGTTCGAGTCTGAAATGAATAGCGTTACATCATTAACGCGTGGTTCATATAAAACATTTTGCGCTTCGCCTTGCCAGATGTGCGCCGGCCCTTAGCGCTTCACTGACATCGAGGCATCTTGACTTAACAAATAAATAAAATAATTCGAGGAAAACTAAATAAAATTGTTATTTATTGATTCAAATTGTAATTGTTTATAGATTTATAATTTCTAATTCAGAAACAATTATAATTATTTTAAGTTGTCATTTCAATCTAATTTAAATGTTCGCATTTGTCAGTCCTCATTCATAATGAATGCAATTTTTTATATAATAAATAATTGTTATATGTGTATATCTAATAGTAACTCGTGCATTTAGTGTGAATTGACCTCTAGCGTAGTTAAAACTTTTATATGATTATTAAAATTTTGTAAATTATTTGAGGCAGCCATTATAATAAATTGTAAATGTGTAAATAATATAAAGACGTGTCAATATACGAGTGAATATGGAACATATTTTGTTTTATTATACTTTTTGTATCCTTTAAGG